>APFE031169662.1:90238-138749 GCA_000404065.3 Pinus taeda
TCCAGCATCCTCAAGAAGATGGAGGAATGGATTCGAAGGTTATTTTGTAAAGGAGGCAAGAAAAATGACAGGAAGACCCCCCTTGTCAGTTGAGACAAAGTTGACAAACCTCTAATAGAAGGAGGTTTGAATTTCAAGGATCTGAGGACTCAAAATATTGCTATGGGGGCTAAGATTCTGTGGAGACAAATAGCTCCGAAATCGAGCTGGACCCAAAAGACGTTATGGAAGAAATATTCAGGGGTCAGAGGCTACGAAGCTTGGATGACCTCACCCACACCAGCAAAGGCTCTCAAATTCACAGGCTTTGCATGCAGGCCTTACCTCTGATACAAATGCATTCCTATTGGATCTCGAGTAATGGCAAGCTCATTAATATTTGGACTGATAAATTCATGAGTGAAGAACCTTTGGGTAAAGTCCAAGAGCTCTCTAAGCTTCGACGTTGGATGTTAAACAATGGCATCAAAACATTGTGGGATATTTCTAGCTGGAAGGATAATTCATGGGTAGGCTGGAAAAAGCCTCAAATGTTGGATGCTCTAGATCAGGCGTGGTCATTCCTGCTGACTAAGATGAAGGGAATGAGCCCAATGAGCATCAGGAAACAAGACAAGAGAGGTTGGGGCTCTCTAACTGGTTCTTATACTATTGCACAAGGCTATGCAGAGCTCAGAAAAATTCCCCACGTCCCTTGCTACCCAGTGCCTTGGCGAGGACTCTGGAGGCAAAAATGTGTGCCAAAAATCGATTTTTTCAGCTGGATATTGTGCCACAATAGCATTTTAACTAAGGATAGACTGAAAAAGAAAGGCTTAATGGGCCCTTCCAGATGTAATCTATGTCTGGAAAATGAGGAAAATGCCACTCATTTATTGATTGAATGTGGGTTCGCCAAGAGTATTTGGGTTGATGCGTTTTCCTCATGGGGATCCTCTGTTCATTTGCCAAACTCGATTGCTGGATACTTTGCTAATTGGGCTCATCTCTATCCCGGAAAAATCCCAATAACAACTGGTTCAAGGCAGCTTGGATGGTTTATCCAAAATTCATTTTCTGGCAAATATGGATTGAGTGCAACCACAAAATTTTTCAAGAAAAAGCGTAGAAGGGTAACCTTGTTCTGTCAAAAGCCAACGACCTGCTCAAGGAATTTCTCGATGAGAAATTTGAGAAGCTGGGAAAAAATAATTTAAATCCTCAAGAACTGGCATGGGGAGCAAGCTTGGCCTTCAATTTTCTAAGGATGAGAGACAATTCCAAACTATGAAAAACTGGCAGATCAGGCTTGCTAAGGGCAATTTCTGCATTTGGCTCAATAATTGTGACAATTCTTCCTTTTTTTTTTTATGGGGCTGCCAAAGGCAATCCGGGAATTGCTGGAGCTAGGGGTGTCATCAGGAATGCGAATGGCTGCATAGAGAATAGGTATGCCTGGGGCATGGGCCACAATACAAACATGCAAGCTGAGGCCATGGCTTTATTGCAGGGTCTTAAGCATTTACAGGTTCTTGGTATTGAGAAAGCCAATATTATTGGTGACTCCCAATCCTTGATTCGAATTCTTGTGGATAACACGTTCCCGAGGGACTTTTGGCTAGCAAGAGTGGTTGCGAGAATAAGGAAGCTAGTTGATTCCTTTCTTCAGGTGAATTTTTTCCACATTCTTCGGCAGAATAATAAGGAAGCAGATGCAGAGGCCAAGAAAGCATCCCTCCTTCCTACAGGCACCCAGATAAGAGACGGGGTTGAAGATTGGGATCCAATCCCTTAATTCTACTTCTCATGTATTACTGTCTTTTACTTCAGCACTTTGTCTGTATTCACAAGCATGGGGAAATTAAGGAAATAGACTTGACTAACGGAGGTAAGAAGATTCAGAATATTAAGGTTAGGAAATCAGTTTTTCTATATGTTGAGGATAGCCGGTTCATGGGCTTCCTAAATGTAACCGGCCAACAGGCTTTTGATTTTTTTTAATACAAACTATATATGTTTTCGTTAAAATAAAATAATAATAATTTGGTCCATGGTATTTGACCCATAGGCTTGGTATATAATTAGATGTTGATTTCTAATCTTATTTGATATATTTGTATTTATTTACCATACCTCTTTATACCTCTTTTGTATTTATTTATTTACTATACCTCTTTTATAAATGTGGTATTTGGCCCATGGTATTAATAATTATTTGTCCCATGGTATTTGGCCCATAGGCTTCACCTAATTAAAGCCATTTTTTGAGTTTTCTTGAAATATAAGGAGGTTTATGGAGCAAATATAAAAAAAGGTTTTATTTATTTATCATGTCTCTGGTTTATTTATAGTTTTATTTATTTACAATAACTCTGGAGTAAATATAAAAATAAATAAATAATATTTATTTACCATACCTATGGTTTATTTATATTTTTATTTATTTACCATACCTCTTTTTTGAGTGTTCGTAAACCTCTTTATATTTTAAATTTATATTGTGTTTATACATGATAATAATTAGATTGATTTTCAAATAGGGTTGAAATTAGATTAAAAATGTTAAATGTTAAACATTATGTTTACATTTTTACGTGAGATCTACCCCCATACTCCTTTCTCTGGGTGCAAAAATTAAAAGTAATAAAAATAATAAAATTCAAATTTGTTATATTGTAATTTTGTTTTTATTAATAAGATTACAAATTACTTTTCAGATTAAAAAAAATCATAATATATATATTACATTAAAATATATAAGTAGCAACAATAAGCTAAGATCTATTTTACCTTATAAAATAGAATAATGATTATGTAACCATATTGAATTTAATTAATAAGCACATAAACTTACAATATAACAATATGTTTAACCATGTATATATTCTCCTTCACTTTGCCATAGATATTATTAACTTGTAAATAGACTCTATTATAATACTATGGTTCATCAAGACAACATGCCCAAAAATCATCTCTAGTTTCACACTCAAAATAATTTTTAAATATTTTATTTGAATTTAATTTTATAACTTTTTTTATTAAATTTTAAAAGAAATAGTATTATAATTTACTTTTGAGATATATCTACACCTCTATCACGTGAAAATATATAAGATATAAATAGAAACTACAAATTAAGATCCATTTCACCATATAAATTAAAATAATAATTTTGTAACTATATTTAAATTTCATTAATAAGCACACAAAAAACTTGACACTTACAATATAACAAGATTTTTAACCATGGATGTTCACCACCACTTTACCATGGATATTATTAACCATACCACCATGGGCCAATACATGGCTTATTAATACCACATGCCCAAAAACCATCCCTCATTTCACAATCAAAATAATACTTACAATTAACAAGACTTTTAACCATGGATACTCACCCCACTTTACCATGGATATTATTAACCATACCATGCCATTGGCCAATACCCTAGCTCATCAATACCAAGTACCCAAAATCCATCTCTCATTTCACAATCAAATATTTTTTTAAATATATATATATTTTTAATTTTATTTTATTACATTTTTTGGCCAAGAGACATTCTCCATCCCATTGTGGAAGAGTTGTTGTAATGTCAAGTTATATTATGTTATCAAAACATTTTGACTCTGTCAAATTAAGTATCTATAAAGCTCTGAGAGAGATCAAATTTCTCAAGGTGCAAAGGGTTTGGACATTGAGAGCTTAAACATTGAGAGATTTAAGCTCTGAGAGAGATCAAATTTCTCAAGGTGCAAAAGGTTTGAACTTTGAGAGATTTAATCCCTCTGGGTGTTTGATAGATCATAAATTAAGATGGATCTAGGCTGGTTATTGGGCCAAGATGTCCTCTACAACCCAGTATAGGGTAGATGTGTAGGTGTAATGTAAGAAAGTTTGTAAACATTTTTACATGTTGGCTTAATAAGTTGAATTTATATTAATAAATTGAATTTATAAAATGTAAAAGATTTATTGTAACAGGCAAGTGTTGTCAATATTTGTTTTCATGTGAGTTACTTTTACCTTATGATTAGATAGAAAAGGTATAATAGAAAGCTTTATATATAAAATAAAGGAAATGATGATGATTTGGAAGGCTAGTGTTGTGAATATTCATAAAAGGTATAGTAGAAAACTTTTTATTTAAAATAAAGGAAGTGATAATCTAATTTGGAAGGTCGTGGTTGTGGACCAACATAAATAAATAAATAAATAAAAATAAATCTTTAACAGTTAGAGATAGTTATCAATTTTCTCTCTTCCTATAGATGGAAAAAAACCCCATCTCAATGGAGAGAGAAGTGAAAACTGGAGCTAATACCTTGCACAGGAAGTTGTGAAGGTGGCACGACGCCACCAGACTGAGGTGTTCTTGGGCTGGACTTAGAGCCAGTGGAACCCTTGGACCGATCCTTGAGTGTACATTATTGGATTGGACCGGTATAGTCTTGAGGTCCAAGTACATGTTACCTCAAATACAGGATTTTTCAAACTGTCTAAAGAGGAAGAAGCTCGGGGGGAGATTGGACGTCATTACCAGTCTCGTGGTTGGGCAAAGAGATCTTCTTAGTGGAATATTTTTACAGTACAGTCAGGGAACATATAAGTATCCCTCCAAAGACTTTTTAATGTTACTGCAATTAGAAGAAATTTTGTGTGGTTGGTGTGTTAATTTCTTTTAAAGAAAACTATGAAAGATTTGATGGTCAAATTTAACCACTGTTTGCATATGTCAAGTGTCAAATTTGTATAGAATCCAGACTTGTAATTTCTCATTGGGTAAGAATGAATGTGCAAGAGCAGTATATGTGTGAGTACAATTTTTGTTATGGCCTGAGCAAGATACTAGAGACATTAGATCATAAATTATAGAAAGAGCTATACAGTCAATAATCAGGTTTCAGTTAGCCTCAGGAATAACAAGCACAAAGCTCATTAGTGTTGGAAAATGTAACTAGGTTCAGTCTTCATTGTTGTACTTGAGTCAAATGTAATATATGTGTCAAAAGAAAGTGAAAAAACAAATATTATTAAATTGAATTGACTTATTAAAGCATGGGTTTCATTTTTGGGTCAATTATAGGTCAAGCCTCCATTGTTCACTTATTGTTGGGTCAAAGACTCCTCTATCAAGTCATCCTCTTTAGAAAGTCACCAACTTGAAGTCTTCAAGTTAGCTTCAAATAGATTATCTTCAAGTTGACTTCACTTAACAGAACTCAAGTCAGCCTAACCATAAAATGGAGACACAATTGTTCATGATGATCATGTTCACTCATTTACTATGGATGTAGTACTATATATACAAACTTGGGAACTTTGCATTACACCAATTCAAAACCTCGCATTTCAGAGAAGTTTTGGTGATGAAGTCTCGGTCCATCACAGTAAAGTATTTTCGGTGTTACTACAGTTTCGTTTTCATCTCAGTGTTAGTATATTTTGGTGTAAATTGCAGAAATGAAGTCTTACCACAGTGCTACTGCCTTGGTAGAAGAATTCAATGTCATGTTATCATAGGTTTCGATGTGGTGAAGATCTTGATATTGTCTCAATGAATTAAGGTTCGATACAAGGTCTGATGATAATGATAAGGTTTCAATGTTGTCATAGAAACAAGGATTCGGTACCCTCTTAGTGACAAGGACTCAGTGCTCACACAGTGACATGGGTCAAACTCAGAGACGAAGGATGACTTGATGGAGGGAGCCTAGTCTAGTTTGTAAGGGTCTTAGTAATCTCATTTTGAATCTATTGAAGGAAGAATTTGTGATTGGATTTTCCCCTCGAGGGGGGTTTTGCCCTAGCAGCGTGTCTGCATCTTGTGTTCTCATCTATTTGTTGCTTGGCATTAATCTTGATGATAAGAAAAGATAATTAAAAGTTCTAATACTAATAATGAAAAACATCACAAGTTAATGTCATAATAAGGAAAATCATTTGATTGCCATCTCTATGAATTTTCCAACATGGCATTAGAGCTATCGTCAAATGGCAATTTGAAATCACTTGGGTACCAAGATCAAGATTAAAGAAATTCAAAAAGGCATCCTGAAAGGCATAATGAGACAGTTCGGTCACTTTAGAAAATGGAGCTTTGGAAATCGTTCATCCATCCTTCAGACATGGCTGACATTTCAATATTGCTATAGTGGAGGAGTTCAGATTGATTGCTGAACTCTTCAATTTGGTGCAACCAAAGAAAGAAAAAGTCTAGATGCCTCCACAGTGACAAAGAACTTGTCTTGGTGCCCATTAAAGTGTATATGATCTCAAAGATACAAGTTGGATAATAAAATGTTTCATCTGTTCATTTACAAAGAGCTTGGAAAGGATAAAAGATGATCTTTATTTCCTCCACAAGTTCGAACACTCCCTTAAGTTCAAAGTAATGCTCCCCATGCTCTCACGATTTGTTATTAATGTTCCACATTCGATAATTGTGCTCCCTCAATTCAAATGCTACTTCATATCGATCTTAATCACAATTAAAAAGAACTAGACATCACAGGGCCTGAAGAACCAAAGTATAAGGTCACCTTAATGAACTATGTCACCTTGTAAAGAATCTGAAGAATTGTCCTATGGAAGATGAAATTGGATAGTCCAAGGAAAAGTAATATTTTTATTTTTTTTAATTTTTTTTTTTTTTTATTTTTTTTTATTTATTTTTAATTTTTTATTTTTTTTTTTTTTTTTTTTTTTTTTTTTTTTTTTTTTTTTTTTTTATTATTTATTTTATTTATTTTTTTTTTTTTTTTTTTTTTTTTTTTTTTTTTTTTTTTTTTTTACAGGAACAGTATGGGATTTCATTAAGTGTTTGGCAAAAAGCCATAATGTCGGTTACAAGAGATGAAACTAATTTCTTGGCCTCTCTCCAACCATAGAGTCATGCCACACGGGCTTATAAATTGCATGTTTTTACAATTTTTCACTTGCTTTCTTGCTGCTGATTTTCCAAGCTTATGAATGCATACGAACTGGTTTACGAGAAAACATAAAAACATAGAAAATTAGGGAATTGGATCCCACGAGATTTCATTATCTCTGAGTAAAGTTCCAGCACCTAACTGAGCTGCCTTGTTTGCCTCTATGTCTGCTTCTTTGTTGTTGCTTCTGAGGATATGAAAGAATTCTAGATTTAGGAGCTTTATCATATCTTTAGTTCTTGTAATTGCCCTTGCAAGTCGTAGATCTGCTGGTTTTGTGTTGTTCACCATTGCATTAATAATGACTTGGGAATCTCCAAATACAACAGCTTCTTTGAGTCCCAGTTCATTAAGCATTTTGATCCCTTGGAACAGAGCCATGGCTTCGGCTTGTATGCTTGTAGAGTGGCCCAAGCCCCAAGCAAATCTATGTATAATAGTCCCTGTTGGATTTATAATGAGACCTCCCGCTCTAGCCCTTCCTGGATTCCCCTTGGCTGCCCCGTCAAAGAAGAGGGTGGGGATTGTTTGCTTGGACAGCCAAGATTTAAATTCCTCTTCAGTTTTCCTTATTTGCCAATCTTTGAGATTCATATTTATAGCTGGCGAATTTTGAAAAGAGAGATTGAGGGCTGCTCCAAATTCTATGTCCTGCTGATTTAGGTTTGTGTCATCACACTTGTCTCTTAGCCATTCATTTATTTGACCTTTCACTGTCTTAGCTACAAGTTTATAATGTTGTTCCTTGCCTCTAAAAATTCTTCTATTCCTCTCCAGCCAGATCTGCCAACTGATGAATTTTGGCAGTGCGTTCCATGCTGCTTTGACAATTTTGTTTTTCGGAGTTGGGCCTGGGTACCTGGCCAGCCACCCAGCAAACAAATCCTGGACAGATTGGGGGAGGATGGGCTTTTTTGCTGCTCCCAGAAGCTTGAAACAGATCAGTCCTGTATAATTGCACTCTAGTGTAAGGTGAAATTCCATTTCCGAGCTTTATTTACACAATGTGCATCTTGAAGGACCTTGGAATCCCCTCTTCTGGAGACTGTCATCAGTTAGGACTTTTTGATGACATAGCAACCAGCAAAAATAATCGATTTTTGGAATGGTTCGGGAATTCCAAATACCTGTCCAGGGCATCGGATTTGGAGGCACGTGAGGCCTCTCCATGAATTTGGAATACCCTTGAGACACCGTGTAGGCAATGTGTTTTGGTCCCCAGCCTCTCAAGTCTTTCTGTTTTGCATGCAAAGGAGCCACCCCATGCAACCTTTCCAACAATGCGTCTAGATCTTACAGCAGTGCAGGAGGGACGTTGTTCTTCTTCCAGCCAGACCATCGATCCCCACTCCAGCTTGAGATGTCCCAGAGCATGGTTATGTTGGCTGCGTCCATCCACTCTTTTAGATCGCTCCCAAGATTTGAGTTCGCCAACGAATATCTGCCCATGATGCTATCGTGCCATAGCTTGATCTGCTTGCCATTTCCTGGCACCAAGTGTGCGTTTTCTCTAATTTGTGGCCCCACTTTCATGATTAAGTTGCTGAGAGGGGTCTTGCTGTGCTCTTTTGGATGCTCCAGGCACCTCAATCTCTTCCCTGTAAATTATTTCCTCCACAACGCCCATTGCACCCATCTTGGCTTTGGAGCAATGATCCTCCATATCAGCTTGGCTCCTATTGCTAGATTTTGCATGTGTAAGTCTTTGAAATCTAGCCCACCCTCCTGCAGTGGCATGGAGGCTATTTCCCAATTGACCAGGGGAATTCTCTTTTCATTCCGCTTGCCTCCTTTCCAGAGGAAACTTCTAATTTTCTCCTCCATCCTTTTAATGATTCCTACTGGCGCGAAGAGAATAGAAAATTGGAAAAGTGGCAGACTGCTTAGAACTGATTTGATAAGGACTGTCTTTCCGGCAATGTTGAGCCAGGAGGCTCCCCAGGCCTGCATTTTTGCCTTGAATTTTTCAATCTGGGGGAGCCAATCTTTGCTCATAACCCTTTTATGAAATATGGGCAGCCTAAGATACTTAAAAGAGGTCCAGGTTGTTGACGCTGCAAAGCCTAGACACCTGGCTATGGAATTTGCCACAGCAGCTGATATGTTCCAGCAGAAAACGTGGCACTTACCCATGTTTAGCTCACTGCCTAAAGCTTGGCAGCAGTCCTCCAATATGCCTTTGAATTTATTTGCAGACATTTGAGTTACAACCCCTAATAACATGGTATCATCTGCGAAGAGGGCGTGATTAATGCTCTTGATCCCTCTTGCTATGCACAGTCCCTTTAAGTCTTGATCTTGTTGCTTCTTGTTTAGATAGAAACTGAGGACAGAGGCTTGCAGCACGAAGAGAAGGGGTGAGAGGGGGCACCCCTGCCTCAGCCCCCTAGAAGCTTTGAAGAAATCTGTTGCTCTGCCATTTACTAAGGGTGCAATCCAGGGTTCCGAGATACAAGCTTTGATCCACTTAATAAAAATTTGACCGAAGCCTAGCTTGTGCAGTACAGCAAACAAAAACCTATGTTTTACACGATCAAAAGCATTTTCTAAGTCAAGTTTAATGACCATACCTTTTTCTTTTCGATGGAGACTGGAATGGATCACCTCTTGGACCAAGATAAAATTATCTACTAGCTGCCTGCCCTGTATAAATCCTCCTTGATTTTCTGGGATGATTTTGGAGAGGATTTTCTTCAACCTGTTTTCTATAACCTTGGTAATCACTTTGTATCCGATGTTGCATAGGGATATAGGGCGAAATCTATTAAATGTGTTTTATCCTTTCTCTTTAGGTATGAGGGCAAGGAACGCTAAATTTGTGCAGCCCCAATTATTTGGCAATCTTGGGACTTCTGGATCATTTTGAAGAGATCCTTCTCAACTATTTGCCAACACATCTAAAGAAACTTGGGCGTGAAACCATCTGGGCCTGGGGCTTTATCGGGCTCCATTGCAAAAAGTGCTTCTTTGACTTCCTCTTTGGTGATTTTACCTTCCAGAACCTGGTTTATTTTCGCTGAGATTAGTTTAGGAACAACATCTAGCAGCTTGTCATTTTGGCCAGATTCAACGCCCTCAATGTACATATTTTCAAGTGAGCTGAGGCTGCTTTTTTAATGCTGTCAAAATCTTTTAATGTGCAGTTTTCTTTTTTAATTTCTGATATAGAGTTTCGGCATTTTCTGGCTTGAGCCTGCTAGTGGAAAAAAGAAAAGTTTCAGTCCCTAGCTTTGAGCCATAAACTTCTTGATTTTAGTCTCCAAAATTCTTCTTCTGCCAAACACACCTTATGGAACTTTTGCTGTAGATGTGATTCTTTATCCAGCTCTTCTTTAGTAATTTCAGCAGTTTCTAGGTGTAGGTGCTGCTTTTCTAGCTCCCTTTGAATTAATTTTCTATCCACAGCGGGGTTTGGCAAGGTCCTAACCCATCCTTTTAACATTCTTTTAACTCTGCGCAGTTTTTCCTCCCAAATAAAGAAGGGGGAGCCTCTGACTGGCTCTTTCCAGCAATCTTTGACCCTTTGCATGAAATCTGCCTCTTTGGTCCATAGCAGGTTGAATCTGAAAGGGATGGGCCCCATATCCTTGGGAGCCACCAACTCTAGGCTGATGGGTTTGTGGTCCAAAACACTACTATGGAGAATTCGCATTTTTGTCTCTAACTCAAGGAGCATGAAAGAGCTTTGCACAAAGAACCTGCCAAGCCTTGCTGTAATGTGACATGGTCCAATTCTTTTATTTGACCATGTGAACGTGCCTACTATCGGCTTTATATCCAACAGATCCCAGTCTTGCATGAGATCTTCCACCCATTCTCTGGCCGGATCTCTGACTATACTCCCACCTCTTTTTTCTGATGAAAGGAAGGTGAGATTTAGATCTCCAGCTATGATTATGTTTTCCATATTTTCCAGATTTGCTAGGCTTTTGATAGAGTCCCAACAGTTTCTTTTCTCACCTGCATTGTTAGGAGCATAAACATTGAAAAGGCAAATAGTCTCCTTTGATTCTAGGTGCTGCATTTTTAAAAAAACCCAATGGGTATTCAAAAACTCAGAGATTAGCGAGAACTTGTTTGTGTTCCAGAGCGATCCAAGTCCTCCCGATGCTCCACGGGCAGAGACTGCATGCACTCCACTTGTGTTCCAAAACTTTTTGCTTCTTTGGAGGAAAGCAGTATCCTCCAATTTGGTCTCCTAGATGAGGAGGATGTCCGGAGCTTCTAATCTTATTAAATTCTTCATTGCTTCTTCTTTAGCTGTGGTGCCCATTCCCCTACAATTCCAGGAGACTATCTTCATCGTTTATTTTTGCCTTGTTGAGCTCCCTTGGAGCTCTGGGATTGGATCCTCGTCATCTTCGGGGTTTTTGCAAGAAGTTTCTCTAAGGTTGGCTCGTTTCCCTAGAGCTTGTCCTTATAGGTTTCGTGCTCCATTTTTTCCTTTGCAGACTTACGTCCTCTTGTAGATCTTCTAGGCGATGACTGGGTTTCTCTTATTTCCCCTTCCTCCTCTGATTTCTCAGACTCTTGGGTATCCTCCTCTTCTTCTGGCATCCTCCCTTTGGATTTCTTTGGAGTGGGGGAGATTTCAGAGGGGGAAGCTTCCTTGGCGATTTCTGTCTCCAGATAGGAGAGAAGGGCATTTTGTTTGGAGAAAAAATCTTTGATTTATTATGAATAAAGGAGGATATTTGGTTCAATGAGGAGCCTTTTGTTTCAGATTTAAGATCCTTTGCTTTTATGTGTTTTGAGACAGGGTGTTGTTGCTAGCATAAATACAAATGTGTTTTGTTTTTATGCATATTGATAACGGTACAGCTTATAATTAACCTTGGTTGTTTGAATTTAATTCTTCATCATAGTTAATTCATAAGCAGTCCCTGATTTGAAACTATTTTAGACATCAGTTGCAAGCTTTACTTCTATAAAAAGGAATGTGTATTCATGTATGAATGATTGGATTGCAATTAAGAATTGATGCAACCTTGTTCTTATGTGAACCAGTAATTGATTCATTTAGACTTGGAATTCATATATGATGTTTAACCTCTCTTTTGTCATGCTCCTGTAGGATATATTAGGAGAGTTAGGACATAGACTAGAGTAGTTAGAAGAAGTATAGATAGGATTCAATACATAGAGGTTAGTTGTTTTATTTTGTTGATTTAATTGAAGTCTTCTTCCCAGAAGCAATCTTTCAAAGCATTTAACAGTTTACGGGGTCCCTTAAAACCCGTTGGAGCTAAGCCATTCCAAACGAAAGCAGGCCTAATTGGGGCCTGTGATTGGGTTAGTTCCCCTTGTCGATATAGCGAAAATTTGCCATGTCAACAGGTTCGACATGTTTATTGTGGCCAGTTATTCTTAAAAATAAAAACTTTTCCTTTTCATCTTTTAAGAGTCGAGAAAAGGACGAAAAGGTGACTCTAGTCGCTTTCGATGGTTTAGCGAGCTTGAAAGGACAAGTGCTCGATGATATTTTCAAATTTAAAGAGTCAGAAAAGATCGAAATGACCACTCAGGTAACTCTAGACAAAAGGAGTACCAAGTAACCGTGAACTGCAATATACACCTCAACAAATAAATTTTCCAAGGACTTAGCGTACGTGCAGGCAATCTCCGTGAATGTTGTGTTCAACGTATCATGTTTACAAGATGGCAGACTCGGCTTCCTATGGATAAAGGTTTACAACCTATGACGATCACCCTTTATATACTTGACGGTACGAGGAGCACAAGTCCATGCTAACATTGTCTAATGCAAAATCGAACGACAACTGCTAAGTTTTATAGACACCAAAACATGTCTCTAGCCTAGACCACTAAGTATGAACGTTAAAGTTTCAAATTATCCTTAGATTAATGGATAGATTTTAAAGTTGATATTGAAATTATGTTTTGATTTCAAGGCCTTAACGATGTCACATGTTCCTAAAATGCAACTAAATGATGAAATTGAAATCCTTTCATTCGATGAAAGCTACCTATGTGGGGAAGAGAAACACTCAAATCATGCATCAAACAAGCAACAATGCATCAATGACAATTTTCAAATGCTAAATGCAAAACATGAAATCTAATCTTTCATATCATAAGAAAATGCAATACCGAAACAAAAACCTTAAGGCGAACTACCTTAAGATATAATGATGATTTCTTTTTCACTTTAATGCAATCAATGTAATCTAGTGAAAAAAGTAAAAGAGAATGCAAACAACCTCAATAATCATGAAAATATCTTTCACATTAATGATTTTGAATGCAACAAATGCTTTGAAAACTAATTAAAAGATAAACACTTCCGTTTTTTCTTTTTGAAACATAAAATTCAAAGCAAATACTTCCTTTCAGTTCAATTGAAACAAACAATTTTGTAATCTATTTCTTGCCAAATGGAACCAAAGTGACTTTCAAAGCATCTACTCAATTCGACACTAATGAAAACAACTTAATACCCAAGAACCAAAAGTGCTTTGCAAAATACGTCCACACACAAAAAGACTCTTTTAACAAAGGTAATCGATCTCTGAAGAGAAGACCAATGAGTGAATGAAGGATGACCTAGAAGACCTAAAACCCTAGAAGGTAGATCAAGCCCCAAACACACTTAAAACAAAATAAAGAGGCAATTTTAATTAGACAAACATGTCAAGCAAGACAAGGAGACTAAAATCACACTGGTAAGCTACTGACATAAGGAAAAAAACTGAAAAACAAGAAGACAAACCCTAATTTTCTTTCACATGTGTTATCATCGTACCTGTTAAAAGAAAAGCAGTGATCATCACTACTGTAATCAACATATCTGCGATGTCATCGCAACTGTGAGAGAAAAAACCACGATGGTCGAGAAAGATAAAGAAAAAACAAAAAACCTTCAAGAGAAGCACAAATCAAAAACCTTCAAGCATTTACAAGAAAGTGAAACTAGTTACAGACAAGCAAACAAGTCTGGGACTGGACGGTTGGTCAAACTCATCACAAAAACAAGGTGAAGGATTGAAAGGAAATGATCATAGGCTCCCCAGCAGAGTCGCCATTTTTCGTCAAGGTTAATCCTCTCTACATACAGAGACAGTCCCTCTAGCCGAATGAGTGGGTCTAGCAACCAAAGTGACAATCTACTAGACACTTTCCTAAGTTGCAATTGAAAAGAGAAACGAAGAAGATGGCCTACCTCATTCTGATGCTATCTCGATCTCCTTTGCTGAAGACCTTGAATCACTCGTGTCATGGGCTAGTTCCTACCGCTCTCAACATTTATGCACCTGCACAAGGGATCAAAACACAACAAGGCATGCAAATACAAATAGCATATTCAAAAGCAGCTTACTTAAATGATCAATGAATGTTAAGTTAAATGATACATGAGCGTACACATTTAGGGAAAATGAACCAGCAGTTGTATATTAATAGAAAATAATGGGAAGCATACAACCAAGCCTTAATGTTGATAGGCTCTCCTTCAATGAATATCCAAGTCCAAGCTAACCACTCCAAGTACTCCTTCTCCAATGCAAATGAATAGCATATAGGCACAATCTTAACATAAGGGTGCAAATAGGCATAGACCAACCATTTTGGAATGGGAGAGGATGAATATATAGGCTGGGAAAGGGAGTTAGGATCTCTCCAAATATAGGATTAGGCCCTCATCACAAGGAGGTATCTCATAGAGATAAGACAAAGAGTCTAAGTTGGGAGAATTCGACCTCATCTATAAGAAACAACCTCCAGCTCGCCCCTTTGGAAGCTTCTCATCCTCTTAAGGAAAGTTTCCTTTTTAGGATCATTGTGGGTATACAAGTGAACAGAGCAATGCCATCACGGGTCAAGTGTAGTCCAACACGTGATCATTGTTGTTTTGAGTCTCATAAGCGCGATGATGCTCAAATTAGAGTTTTATAGATATTTCTTCCAGGGAAAGCTCAAGGCATTTTCCAATCAATGTTTTAGGAAGGATCTGAGTTGCATATATGAATGATTACATCATAATGGTCATGTTTCGGGCTCTTTGGGGTATCTCACAAGGAAGCACAGGAGGTGTCACAAAATATTATGTAACAAATGCCCCATAAAGCATGAAAGCAGAACGAGGAGTGATGGTTGAGATGCTTTACCATCTTTTGCAAGGACGAGCACAATCACCATCAGGAGACGTCCAAATCAAGGATGTATATACATATACATATCTGATATCATGAATCCACGGTATGGACACAACCATCCGAATGATAAGTACTATATGGAGAGATCCATGGTATGGGTGCAACCATCCAAATGAAAAGGATCATCTGTGAATCTCATATCCAAGGTATGGTCGCAGCCATCTTATATAGAAGGATCACCATAAATGTAAAGTCCCACAGTGTGGTCACAGCCATTCGTATAGCATAAACATGTGTACAATCAAGAATAACATATAACCCCACGTAACCTGAGTCATATCAAACAAGACTCAGGGTCTTGCGCTACATCTCGACCTAATCAAAGTACGAATTCTAACATGTGAATGAATGTGTTGAAGTCGAAAATGTTAGAAAACCACTTGATTACTGACCAATGATGTGGACCGTTAATAGGTATGAGAGAAACCACCAAATAATGACAATGGCTCTCAAGGTACGACAGTACAATCCGTGAATGTGATAATGAAACTAAAGTCAAACACTCGTGGAATCATCCAATCGAAGGCCAATGATGAAGACTTGTCGTCAGATGCGAAGAACTTTCCATTAGGGCATGCAAGCTCTAAGGTACTGAAAGCGAGTTTCTAAGTCATCTTCCTGGAAAATGAGCTGAAGTCGACAGGAAGCGACTCGTCGAAGGAGGGAAATGATGAGTCCCCCATCATTGACACGAAATAGGAATAAATTGGAATGAAATGAATAAGGTCCAATACTGTAACAATGGATCAAACAATGTATAGGTAAATAACTAAAAATAGGAGTTCTCTTGAACACTGGCGACACGACTCCGGAGTGTGGCAGCATTTGACTCAACATAAGACTAAAGGTCATGATGACAAAACGAAATAGGCAAATGAGAGGCAAAAATGGATCACCCAAACCCGGGAGGAAAAGTGACTGAGTGAGGATATCCCAAACTCGACACGAAATTAGAAGAGTGTCATGTTCAAGAGTGACATGTTGCCTATACAAAGGACGTTTCATCTTCATTTCTCCCTTGCTATTTCTAAAGAGTACCCCAATTATTTTTATCACAAGCTTGAAGGGGATAGCATATGCTTGTCATGTAAGTTCATTCTTCGAATGAATCCATCCTAGTAAGTTTTACAAGTCCTATGAAGGAGAAAATCAGTCTCATCATGGTGACAAGTCTTTCATCGTAAAATTTTAACAAGTCCGACGTAAGAATAACTCAGTGTCTTTTTCACATTTAGAGATTTTGAAAAAGAGACAAAAAAGAAAACTCCATCATGCCCATTTTTGTAATTTGTCTCTCGAACCCGAAAAGGTAGAAAACAATATCCGAGAGAACCTCTTGACCATGTCAACCAAGGTGTACCCTTTTCGTAAATAGTCAATATCAACCCGAAAAAGCGGTAAAAGTATATTGAGGTGACATCGATTCATTTGATTTAACGAGTTCGAAATGACAAGTACTCAGAGATATTTTCAATTTTTAGAGTCAAAAAAGAGCTTAAAGATGACTCCAGGGGGGTTCCTTTTTTTGTTTATTTTTAACGAGTCTGAAAAAGAGATAAAACAACAACTTGTGAGAATTAGTCAAAAATAATCACAGTCCATCGAAAGCACCTATATCTGCACCCAGAAATGAACCCATCACTGATATCGAGATATAATAATAAAATATTATTAAAATATTGAAAAAAAATGACTTCAAAACTTATAAATAACCAAAAGTAACATTATTTTTTACTATTTTCCCATAGTAGGTTCTGAAAGTGCATTTGTGCCCTAATTTGCTCGATTTTCAAGTGACCATTGTGGGAGATCTAGGGTGCCATTTCTCGAACCGTCTACAACAGGTAAGAGGTATGTCCTTGCTCTTAAATTTCATCACATTTTCATGTATTTTTATTGGAATTTAATGTGCTACAAGGGAGGATTTTAAATTTCTTAAGCGTCGGTGATCATCACAAGTTTGGTCATTGGACCCGCAATAATCGCTCTCTCTAAAAAATACACTCGCGATGACATCGCACTGTTTATAAAAATAGGCGTGATGGCATTGAGGCGTAATTTTTTGAAGAAAAATCCCTTTCTAAAGAAACAATTCTTGATTTCAATCCATGAAAAAAAATTATAATTGATGTTAAATGATGTTTTGCAGGAGATCATGGTTCTGGAATGGAAAGAAAGAGGCCATGAGGCAGAAGATCATGAAGCAGCTCAGAATCCAGAATGCATCAATTCCTTGAGAGATTATGGGTTGCTAAAGTTCTTCAGGACCACAAGACTGAGGGCTCAGCTAAAATTGCTGCCTTATTTGATCAGTCTTTGGGATGTGGATCGAGAGATCTTTATCATCAAAGGCCAGGAACTGGAAATAGAAGAATCAGACATCTATTTTATCATGGGATTTTCCTAAAGAGGAGAAAGATTCTAGCTCTTCTGATCTTGCCCAGGTGGTGAGAGTACTAGTGATCTGATTAGGAGGCATTGCCCAAGTGCAGAGATGACGGGGGGGGAAGGTGAAGATCGCCACAATCACCAACAACCTTCCTCTATGAACCATCCTATTCACCATAGCTCACGTATCTAGGATGCAAGCACTGCATGAGAGTTCAAAATCCCAATTCGAGTATGGAGTTGAATGTCTGACCCCTACCATATTCAACTGGTGTGGAGGCCTCCTAGCGAATATGAAAAGGAAACTGACCAAAGGGAAGCAAGGTTGAGACAATTCAGGTTTGTTTCAATACTGGTGACTTTCTTCCTAGAGCGGGTGCCCTTATTCTGGTATCAGTGGGCATAGGTACCAGATCCTACCCCCAAGACCCGAGGTTAGTGATGTGGAGTAAACTCATGCCTCGAGGAGGGACGAGTCAACATATGCACTACCATCCACAGTTATTTAGTTGGCTACAGTGCCAATTACTCGTGGTGGACAATTATGCATACACTGGCATAGATTTCTGATGGGATCCAGATCTACTTCTGCCACTGGGAGAACAATGGACTGATGCTAGTAAAGACTTGTTTTTTGGATTGTTTCAAGTCTTATGATATTTTTTTGTAAAAGTGTAAACTAAAACTTGACTTATGATAAATGTACAAATGTAAGACCCGAAAGACCACCTGAAATGTCACCAATAACATGGCGGGCTTCTCATCAGATAGTGAGTGTTGATTATGAGGAAGGGGCAAACCCCTTAACTAAGATGGAGCGCAACCTAGAAGCGATTACTCGGGGATTTCTGGAGTATGCTACTATAGACAAGGTGCCACGACACTGGTAAAGACACACAGTGGGAGTATCTACAAGACTGCATTGGCTATTAGGTCGGGTGATCAGAGCAGTCTCGTGCTACCATGAGCACCGTGTAGGTTGATAGCCTTTCTAGCTCTTTTACACATTTTGTAGGCTTTTGAAAGCCAAATGTCCTAGAACACTTTATTTTTGATATTTTGATGTAAAAACTTCGACAAACTCGATATATATATATATATATATATATATATATATATATATATATATATATATATATATATATATATATATATATATATACATGTTTTATTTCCTACTTATGTGTCTAGAATATGTTCAATTTTATAAATGACGCAAATGTCCATCAAGAATATAATTGGCTAATACATATGTTAATGTATTCAAATTGCGTGGAATGTGTTGATATGTGATAAAATTAAAATTTCTTTCCAATAATCGAACACGTAGATACATACACAATATTTGTGGATTTCTCACTGAATAATGATTGTTTAAATGTAACACAACGATTTGTGAATCTAACTTGACAACTAAATTTATAATGCCAAGAGCAACTACTTCTAACAATAGTTCAATGCCTGCACTTTATTCTTGAATATTGCTAGTTTTCCAACCGAGGCATATACCTTGTAAGTCAATCAACTCGCCATCAGGGGAAACGAGTGCCCAAGCTGCGGAGGACAAATTCTATGTGCTACGACAAGCACCATCAGCAAAATTGAGATAATGACTTGATGACATCTGCAAACCGAGTGGAACACAAGGTAATCAGAAAAACACATGTCTGTGAAGCAAACAAACACACTAAAAATAAAAAATGCACACTAATGAATTCACAACACTAATGTACAAAAAGACATTACACGAATTTCACGCATAATATTTCTTCAAATACAAACCATTTTGGGGTTGTGAAAATGCATTTCCATCATAATCAACTAGCTCATAGGTTCCTTTCTGCAAAACACATTTGACAATATATGGCCCATGCGACATAGGTTCGAACTTTTCAGTGCCTAACTTATCGTCAGCCTGATCATAAATGAGGACCAAGTCACCTTTGACACATTTCTTTTTGGATTTGATTACCATCACGGAAATGCGACAGGTCTCATCAGGCCTCTCAACATAGAGTAACTGCTCCTCTTCAGGCGAGGTGTTAGGAAGAAGTTCGACAACTAATTTGAGTGAAGGGATCTCACATTCGATCGGAAGAATGGCCTCTAAACCATAAACCAGCTAGAATGGAGTGAATCCAGTGGTCATCTTAGCGGAAGTTCTGTAAGCCTAGAGAGCTAAGAATAGCATCAAATGCCAGTCCTTTTTGTGCTTCCCAATGGTGCGTTGAAGCATAGTAATCAAAACTTTATTAATTACTTCAACTTGGCCATTGGCCTGTGGATAGTAAGGAGTTGAGCTATCATGAAAAAGGCCCAGCTAAGCAGTCATCTCTGCCATCATGTACTGACAAAAATGTGATCCATGTTCTATTACAATGGCTTGAGGAACACCAAAACATGCTATGACATGGTTGAAAAGGAACTGAACTGCAGTAGTACCATTAGCATTGTATGTGGGCATTTCCTCGGCCCATTTAGTGAAATAGTTGACGGCGAAAATAATGTATCCATGTCCACCAACCAAGCGAGTGTTATAGGTCATGAAGTCTATGCCCCATTTAGCAAATGGACCAGTGGTAACTATTGGGTGTAAGGGTACTAGCGAGGCCCATTGCTTGTGGTTAAAAATATAGCATTCATGGCATTTCTGAACAACCAGAATACAATCCTTAAAGATAGAAGGCCAGAAATAACCGACGCAGAGGATTTTCTGAGTAGTGGAGTAGCCAGACATGTGACCACCACAGGCACCAAAGTGGCAGTCATTCAAAACTTGTTCAGCTTCTTCAAGTGTTAGACATATACAAAGAATAGAGTCCACACCAACTCGGTATAATGTATCAAAACTTCTTTCACCATGATTGTTATTTGTTTGTTGTTTCATTCGATTCTGCGCCAAACTCAAGTTATCCTATAATATTTGGAGAACTTGTTTTTGTTGCTCAATCTGTTATTCCACTGCTTGAACCTTAGAATTATCTCTTAAAGAGATGTGATGGATGGTGTTCGATATCCATAAAGCACTATAAATGGGGTCATTTTTACTATAGTATTTAAGGAACTGTTATACCACCATTCTACCAGAGGTAACTACTTGACCCATTGTGTTTGTTTATCAGATACAAATAGATGAAGATATCCTTCAAAAAATTTGTTCACTATCTCAGTTTGCTCATCAGATTGAGGATGATAAGATGAGCTATGAGCTAACTGAGTACCTAGACAATAAAATAATTATGACAAAAAATTTCTAGTGAAAATGGGATCTCTGTCACTTACAATAATCTTTGTGTGTCCATGTAACTTTTGAATTGTTTCCATAAATGCAATAGCGATTGTACTAGCTTTGAAAGATGAGATAGCACATAAAAGTGTGCATACTTGGTAAGTATATCGACAACCACCATGATGACACTCTTTCCTTTGAACTTGGGTATACCTGTGATAAAATCCATTGATACCTCCTCCTAATGTTGACATGGAATGGATAAAGGTTGTAAAATACTCAAGGTCTTAGTTGTCTCCACTTTATTTTGTTGGCAAACCAAACATTCTACCACAAATTTCTAAATATTAGATTTAAGGCCATCCCAAAAAAAATATTTCTTCACATTGTGGTGAGATTTTAAAAATCCTAAGCTCCCTCTTATAGGAGATGTGTGCAATTCCAAAAGAACCTTTTGTTTTATTTGGTAGTTATGACATAGATATAAGTGATCTTTGTACCATAGTGAATCATTTTTCCAGATAAATGTATTATATGCATTGGGACCTTGCTGCAACTTTTGAATGAGTGTCCATACCTCTTTTTCATTCTTCCATTCATCTCTTTCTTCAATTATCCAAACAGGTTGTATAATAGAAATCACACAGAGAAATGCTTCCACATCCTCATCTCATTTTGAGAGTGCATCTGCAACAATATTTTACTTCCATTTTTGTATTTGATTTCAAAGTCATAACCCAAAATCTTTGTGATCCATTTTTGTTGCTCTTATGAAGATAATATTTGTTCCAAGAAGTATTTAAGGCTATCATGATCTTTTTTTACCTTAAATTTTCTTTCAATTAGGTAAGGGCACCATTTCTTTAAAGCATGTAGTATTGCCAACATTTCCTTCTCATAAATAGGGATTTGTAAATACTTTCCCTTGATTGGACGACTTTCAAAAGCAATGGGTCTTCCTTCTCGCATTAAAACAACACCAATGCCATTTCCCGAGGCATCACATTCCATAATAAAGGTTTTTGTGAAGTCTAGTGTAGCTAAGATTGGAGCTCAATACATTCTCTCTTTAAGATGTTCAAAGGCCTTAATTGCTTTTGGAGTCCTAAAAAATGCATCTTTCTTCAGTAATAATGTCAGTGGTGCTACTATTTTCCCATAATTCTTAACAAACGTGCGATAATACCCTGTCAACCTAAGAAATCCTCGAATATGCTTTAAGGTTGTGGGGATTTTTCATTCCTTTATGGCTTTAATTTTGCTAGGGTCTACCTTAACACCCTCATGAGAAACAATATGACCTAAATATTCCAAATCTTGTACCCCAAAGAAACATTTCAAGGGTTTCGCATACAATTGTTTCTCCTCCAATAGTTTGAGCACCCTGTCAACATGTTGGACATGATCTTTCCAAGACTTGTTGTAGATTATTATATCATCAAAAAATACCAACACAAATTACCTAATAATGGTTTGAAAATTTAATTCATAAAGCCTTGAAATGTGGAAGGTGCATTAGTAAGGCCAAAAGGCATGACAAAAAATTCATAATGACCTTCATGAGTTCTGAATGTTGTTTTTGGAATGATCCAACTTGGTGAAGTAAATTGTGCCATGTAGTTCATCCAACAATTCATCAATGATAGGAATGGGAAGTTTATCCTTAATAGTGACCTTATTGAGCTCTCTCTAATTAGACACATATGCCATGATCCATCCTTCTTTTGTACCAATACTAATGGATAAGAGAAAGAACTTTGTCTAGGTTGAATTAAACCTGCTCTAGCATTTTTGCCACCATACATTCAATTTCACCCTTTTGGGCATAAGGATATATGTAAGGTCTGATGTTTGGAGAAACACTTCCTGGAATCAAGTGAATAGTATGATCATGGTTGCGATTAGGTGGGATGCCTTTGGGAGTCTCAAATAACTAGGAATAATTGTCAAGGACTCTTTGGACATCTAGAGAAATGGGTGATTAAGATGTTTGAACATATTGTGAACATAATTGTGCAATTACCCCTCATTGTTCCTTCTTAAAAATATTTGTCATGCCATTGAATATGATTATCTTCCTAGGTTTCCCTATTATACCCCTTAATTCAATTTCCTTTCCTTCAGATAAAAATTTCAAGAAAAAATCTTGAAAATTACAAGTTATTGTCCCCAAAAATTGTAACCATTGGACTCCTAATATAACATCCACACCACCCATTGGAATGGCAATCATTGATCTATTCAATACATATTCCCCCATGGTTAGATTGATATTACGGAACTTCCCTGAGAAAATTATAGTTCCTCCATTTGCAACCATCACTTGACACTATGGTGTTGTATATAGAAATCAATTCAAATCCTTGGATATCTTACAATGAATAAAATTATGAGTACTACCTAAATAAATCAACACTATTACCTTTTTCTTCTTGATATATCCTTCTATCCTGAGAGTTTAAGGAGTGGTAATTCCTAACGATGCATTACAAGATATGGTTGGATTCATTTCTTGTTTTTCAACCCATGGGGTTGGTTCCTGGTGTATATTTTCTTCTTTTGATGTTTCTTGTTCCTATTCTTACTCCTCTTCACAATCTATGTAGAATAATTTATTCTCGGCACACTTATGACCTTTAGTTTATTTCCTATCACAACTATAACGGATTCCTTTTGACATTTTTTCTTTTAGTTGTCGTGGTGTCAACCTTGTAGGTTGTGGGAAGCTAGGAGCTGTAACAATTCCATATTTATAATTGTTAGTGGTAGACCTCCTTATTGCCATAATTTTTTTTTCAACTTTTCTTGCCACCTTGAATGCATTCTCCAATGACTTAAGTTCCCAAAGGTGGACTTCATGTTGGATATTATCCTTTAAAGTCCCTATCAAGACATCAATCAGATGCTCCTCTGGAATATCAATTACCTTATATTCAATCTTTGGAAGTCACCAATGTGCTCCCCAATTGAACACTTTTATTTAAAATCTATCATTTGGCTAAAGAAGGTATTGCTTTTCGTATACTCATAGTGTGATATCAATTCCTCCATAAAAATTATCCAATTCGCAAGTTATTTATCAGAACAAAACCATTGATACCAGAAAAATTTATTAGGTTTTAAATATAAATATGGAAATTGTACCTTTTGTGTATGTTGCACATCGTGTAGATCAAAGAACTACTCCATCTGTAGTATGCATGTTACTGGATCCTTGTTATAAAACCTCCTCATATAAATATTTCGAATGTTGTGAGCCTTAAACCCAACATTTGAGTCTTTAAAATTGTAATTCAAATCCCTTTTTTCCTCATCACGATTTTCATGGATACCTTGTCACCACTAGGAAGCATTTCTTGTAGCAACTTTGTACAACTTCTCTTCAAACATTTTAAGTCCCTTTTCATTTATGTTTTCAAACCATCCTTCAAACCTTCCATGTCTTTTTTTAAACAATTCTTCAAACCATCAATCTTAGCTTCCATTTCATTTTTTGTTACAAATTACAAGAGAAAAAATTGTTGCACCTGGTCTCGTAATTTTGATTTATCATCTCACATTTCTTCCTCTTCTTCATGTGTGATAGTAGATATTTTTGGTTGCTTACTGGGTGTATCCATTTTTTATTTTTTTTTCTAGACATTTTGGAACCAAATAATGATATTTATGCTTCATTATTCCCCTTTGAATCACTTCAAATTGATTTCTCAAACAAAAGTTATGCAAATTTAAGAAAATGCACACCTTTTTCTTACTTTTAGGAGCTCCCTCTTGAAACTTTTATATCTTTGTAATTTCAGCCTCCCAAGTTCTAAATTTTGTCCTATGGTAGCCTTTTATTTCTTCTTTTCAACCCCACTAGTTAGACTGAGATTTGATTCTTCATGATGAAGTTATGTCAAGTCTCCTAAGATGACCTTATTATCGATTGGTTTAATAGAGAAAACTTGTACGGTATGTCGCATGTCATTGTTTTAACATTTGGCCCTAAAATTGGTACAAGAAAAACTAAAACCCTTTCAATTTCAGTAACCTTTTACAAAATTCAAATATGATACATTTATTACGATTTTCCTAGGAACACCCATTTGAGACTGAATTCTAGAGCATGGAAAAACCATAAATTCCATGGACCATATCTCCGAAAATGTAGCGAACCGAGATCTAAACTTTTTACATGAATTTCAAAAAGAAGTATTGAATCCACGTGGTAATTTTCATCTTAAAAGTACACACCAAAAAAAAAAAATAAAAAAAAAAAAAAAAAATCCAAGATGACATGTTTGAAGAAGCGGAACCTTGGGATCCAGAGTGTGATATGAAATGTTATGTAAGCATACCACAAAACAAAACAAAAGATAGATCAACAAATTGAAAATAAGCCTTTTCTAGGGGGAAACCAACTCCTTTTACATCACATAAATAAACAATTCTTGGATTATTCAAATGACAAGACCTCCTTGGTTTATATAGGAGTCTAAAGGGTCAAAATATAATTAGGGCCTACATAATGATAATAATGTAAGTGATCAAAAACAACATTAATGGGCTTCTATGGGCAAAACAATAAAAATATGAGAGATACACTAGTATTATAGGGACCTAATAGAAGACCTCAAGTTAGGGAGGTATCAAGTGATGAATTTGAACTAGATTCCTTACATGAGGTTGAGACAAATAATAGAAAGACCACTACAATAGTTGGTATTGTGGTTGAATTAGAGAAGAGGAAGCCAAACTTGATCGGAATACTTCCAAATCATGAAGGACTTGTCAGTTTACTCCTAGATAAAGTTACATCATATGAAGTTATTGGAGAAAAACTAGTTACCCTTTTACCGCAGGAGTTTCCTACAATAAATAAAAATCAACATGTTCTATAGATCAATATCATTACAAAGGGACTACATGTAAATATCATGCATGAAAGAAAATATCTTAAAAGTAGTGAAAGGGAGTTGAATTAAAGGCTCGAGATGGACCTTTTCCAATTAGGGAAAACCCCATATTCTTTTGCATCTATAAGAAATGCAATAGATGGTGAGTGTTGTGGTGTTGGTAAGTATTACCAATATTTTCTTGTAATTTGTATAGATTGCATTATTAATATTAGATTTGGTTTGAGAAACAATATTCCAATTGAAGAAGGGAAACGTTTAAATCAGGAAGCAAGTCGTTTTTGCGACTAATCACACACTAGTGAGTATATAGAGTTCCATGGCAAGGAACAAATATAAATGGTGACTTAGTCACTTATTAGGAAGTTAGATTATGAATAATCACATGCCAAGGATGTAGATAGTGATCCATCATAGCGATATTCAACTCATTTCATATTAAAATAGCGACATTCTTTCGTAAATTGCGATTATGAAATTTCCGTTATTGTAGATCTCTATTCCAAATGATAATAGGATTATCCCTCTGGATTTTGTGATATGAAACTTTGATTTATGGCTAAGCTAATTGAATTCTATCCATCTCAATTCACATTTTAACTTAGCAACTTGTGACCTCCAACTTATCACATCTTTCCTCATCAAATTGCGAGACATCTCAAATGCATCAAACTTTAACGTTTGTTCTCTTTGTCTTTTGATGGGTTGTCGATCAATATATAATAATGTGTATAGGTCATTCTAAAACTTTTACTGGTCCCATTCATGAGTAGATCCTTCCCATATGTTATTTTATTGTGTACAATGTTGAAATATGCAGCAAGAATTTCTCAATTTGATTTTGCCTTGATTAAATTGAGAAAATTCGAATTTCCACATCAATAGACAACTTTGATGCATTTAACCTGCGTGACATGGATTTTGTCACCCAGTTTTCTCAATTAATTTGATTTGGGGGAGTTAGAGTTCAATTATGCATGTGTGATTTCTAATTTATAGCAATCAAGGTCAGTTATCTCAGGTTGCTTTCAGTGAAACTAGTTGTAATTATTGAAGGAACTAGTGGAAGGTCAGTTAAGAAGTGGGACTTTAGTCAAACTCAGTGATCATCCAATTAACTAATTAATAAACCTAAAATAGCTAATGCATGCAGAGAAATCGATTTCCCCGGGATTGGTGAGGATTCCAAGGAAGTGTAACATCAGTTGTAGACTAGTCTTCAGTGTACAGGTGTTGCATGCAGTCAGATGATCATCCTAAGGAATTGCGCAATCCATTTTGGAGAAATTCCTAAATAATAGGGGACTAATTTCCAAGAAAATAACACAACTAAATAGGATCTCAGGCATAGGCGTAAATTGAATAAGTCTGGGTCATAGCTTCTCAATGAGCAAAGAGATAGGTTATGCACTTGCAGGTTGTGTTCAATTAAGCAAAGCAATTGTTATACATCTCTATTCATCATATTAATGCAAGTAGACATTGGGGTTTTTAGCAGTTTTCTTTCCCCAGGAAAAATATTATTTGCATGCGTATGATTTCTTATTGCATGCCTCAGATTTTTGCTCTAGATTGTGAATTACTTTCCGCAGAGCAGTAGAGTAGGTTTGTGTCTTGTGATTTTAATTAAAACTTCACAAGCAGTTGCAATTCTATATCGTAATTTATACATGGTATTAGAGCAAGATTCATAATAGAGCAGGAATTTGGAAGTTGTTTCTCAGGAGGATTGATTTGGAGTTCAGTGCAGCAAGATCTCTTCAGAGCTGAGAAGATGGCCTTCAATTGACTAAGGCTAAAGTATGCCTTGGAAGGCACCTCTAATTTTGTTGCATGGAAGGATCACATGGACGTGGTATTGGATGACAATGGATTTCTAGAATAAAGGAGCTTTGTACCAAACATCAATCAAGTCTAGAAGCAATGTGACCAGGACCTATTCTTTTGTTAGACCAAGTGTACTTACCATTTTCTGGGGGGATGTCAAGCAGATCCCAGTCCTGCATAAGGTCTTCCACCCATTCCCTTGTAGGATCCCTTATTATTGTGCCTCCTGGCTTTTCCTCCATGCGCATGGTAAGGTTTAAATCCCCTGCCACAATGATGTTTCCCAAGTTTTCTGACTCCTACATTTGTATGATGGAGTCCCATCACTCCCATTTCTCCCCTATATTTGCTGGAACATAGACATTGAAAAGGTTGACTGCCTACCTAGAGTCCAAAGGCTAGAGCTTCAAAAACAGCCAGTGTGTGTTGTGAACCTTGGAGACCAGCCTATACTTGAGAGGATTCCAGAGGGAGCCCAGACCCCTAGAGGCTCCCCGTGCTGAAACTGCATGTCTGCTGCTTCCTTTCCAAAATTTTTTACTGATTTGGAGAAACTCCTTGTCCTCCATTTTAGTTTCCTGAATCAGAAGAATGTCTGGGGCTTCTCTTCTTATAAGGCTTCTCGTTGCTTCTTCTTTCACTTTGCTCCCCATTCCTCTACAGTTCCAAGAGACGATCTTCATCATTTATTTTTATGATGATGGGCTCCCTTGGAGCCCTGCACTTGGTTTTTGGTCATCTTCGGATTTTTTCCAAGGAGTTTCTCCAGAGTGGGCTGACTACCCTGAAGCTTGTCTTTGTAAGTTTCCTGATCTCTCTTTTCTCTAGCAGATTTGCGGCTTCTTGCAGATCTTCTGACCGATGTCTGCATGTCTCCTATTTCTCCATCCTCCTCAGATTCATCTGAGTCATGTTCCTCCTCGGATGCTTCTGTTTGCTTTTCCTTATTTCTTGTCATGGCACTTTCTTCAGGTCTTGCATCTGTTGGAGTCATTTTTTCTGGAGGTTTATCTTGCTTATCTTCTTCCTGAGGAATCTCTTCAGCGGAGCTGAAGACCTCATACCTGTTTTCTTGGCTTTTTGGTGGGGGAGCATTCTAGGTGGAGGCAGGATGGGGGCCATGTTCCCCAGATTTCTTTTGGGATGCCTTTGACCTCTTGACCTGATTCCAGCCCTCTTCCTTACCTTTCTCTATTTCCCCTTTGTTTGGGCAACCTCTTGCAAAATGGCCATAGATATGACATTTACGACATTTGAAAGGGAGTTGCTCATAGTCCAACACCTGCACATGCGTCCAACTGCCGACCTTTAATTTGATGGCCTCCGGAAGCCCCACCTCGACACAGATTCAGGCGCAATCGTACTGATCATTGTTGTTTGCTCTGTCAATGAATTTTCCCAAAGAATTTCCTATGTGCTTGAGGGACTCCCAGTTCCAATAGTGCACTGGAAGATTAGGAAGCCGAACCCAGATAGGGACCGCCGTTGGGACATCCATGGTCGAATCGAAGTCAGGGGTCCATTTGTTGAGGTGGAGACCCTGAGGTCCCATGAAATAAGGCCCATTCCTGAAGATCAGGTCTTTGTCCTCCTTTGTGTTGAGCTCGAACAGGAAGAAGCCTCTACCCAGAAAATAAGAGGTGACATTGCTTTCGATTAGTGGAACCTAGTTCTTGATGACCCAATTTTCCGTTGATTTTAGCGAGAGCCAGAGGCCCCTGAATTGACCCACCAGGGCATGATCTACCAGGGACAAAGTGACCTGGATCAGGCCCTCAGGAGGGAGGTTTACCTCTGGAACATCATCGAGCCTTTTGACGAATTTAGAGACTTCGGACTTCTTCTTTTTGGGCAGCGAAGCAAGGAGAGAGGAGAAGGCTGCTTCAGCTTCCGGGGATGGGGCTTTCGAGGGACCAATAGGCGAGCCTTGGTCCTCCATGGAAAAGCACAAATTAGCAACATCGACAAGCAAGGGCAGGAAGCGAGGCATCTCCAGTCCAGAAAGAAGGAAAAGGGATCCAATCATACCCTACAGGAGCCGAGGGCCAATCCAAGCAGATCAAACAAGAGCAGGAGGCTCAGCGAGGGCTGGGAGAAGGGCAGGAGGGAGGGACCAAGTAGATCCGAGCAAACCCAGGGTCAGGAGGACCAGGGTCAGGGGCGAAGTCGGCCGAGAGGGCGGCACCCAGACTCAGTCTGCGCAAAGCAAAACGCAGCGAGGGCAGCAACGCGATCTATTTTCTATAGACTTATTTCCCAATTAATCATTGTTTATGTCTATTATTATTTGTATTATTTTTACTATATATATATATTTATATATATATATATATTTTATATATATATATATATATCTATATATATATATATATATATATATATATATATAGATAACATTTCCGTACTCCTCAAAAAACATTGTCCTCAAAGCTCACGGATGAAAGGCTTGATCTCTTTTTTCCATTTTGAATGTCTTCTTCTCTCGGAAATGTCATCTTCGTCGAAACAAGACGATATGATGCTCTAAGTGATACAAAATTGTCGCACTGAGAATGGATATGACCATCCTAAATTAATCTTCTCTCGAATCTTGTGGTTACTGGATACTTTGTGTGAACTGTTATCACAAGACTGAATTGTATTGACATTAGTAGTCTTCGGAACATAAGTTTGTTGTTTATGTTCAAAGTGATGTGGATTCGTAGATTAATTGAGATGTTTGTTCTGATGATTCAAAGTAGATAAAGAGTTATTTTGGTCTGTGTTTTCCCTATAATGTGTGTCACGGTATCTTCATTTACTTTAGGTGACGCTATTGTATAGTTGGTTATAGAGCCTTCACTTGGGGTGTTTATCATTGTTTATCATCTAAACTGCAACATCTAAGTGCATCATTTCTTCAACCAGTTTGCCTTCTACTTGAGTTATGATATTCACTGGATCAATATTTATTCCTTTCTCTTCAACTTGGACTTCTACATTCGATGCTTCCTTCTCGATAAGTTGTTGTACCTTGTTTTCCAATAACTTCTTGTCCTTTTTAAGCTTCTTAATTTGAATCAGTAGTTTTTCACTATGGTCTTTAAGTCACGGAACTTCTTCATTTTTTCAGTAGTGATCTTGTCAACTTCTCTTTATGTGTTTTGTAGTACTTTTTTACCTTCTTGAAAAATCACTTTTGAGATATCTTGCATATATTCTGGTGTTATGGAATTTGGCTTCACTGTAACATCTTGTAATGTTATCTTTTTCTTTCGTATGAAAATGTCAAAAAATTCTTTTTTGTATCTAGGATGAAAGACCCTAGTGATTCCAACCAAGGTGAACCCATAATTATACCACTATTGTCACAAAATAAGGTTTCAACAGTGTATTGCGAGACAAAAGTATAGTCTCCAATACTTAGTTGTAGATTGCTTATGTCGTATTATTTGTCACTTGTGTCAACAAAATTCATTTCAATTATATTTTATTCAGAAATCACTAATTGGTTCGCACATTTAGTACTAACATAATTATTATTTTTAGTAGGATCAATAAAGATGATAACATCATTTCCCGCAATTGATCTTTTGATTTTAAATAGTGCATCGACACATACTAAAAAATTTAAGAAAGTTTTCATTACTGGTCTCCATTTTTTCTTTTCCAGGATGAACTTATAGAAATACCTTATTATAAATATCTTACTCAATATTTATACTAAATAATCCCCTTTTTATCTTAATATACTATAAGATTTGTATCTTAATATACTTTTTTTTATTGAATTAGCAATAAAATAAAGAAATGGGCCTTCGATCCTTGATTTGGGACTTAAACCTTTTTAAGAGTGCCCCTTCAAAATTTATTCCTCCTATATAATATAATATGTGACCATCATATCCAATGGTGTTTCCTTTTCCAATTTCAATATACTCCTTTATGAACATTTAGGAGTATAATATTTTTTTTCCTTAAATATTTCTCCTTAACACTTTTCAAATATTCTTCTTCCTTTTGTGGATTACAATCTATTCCTTTTTCTATTTTTAGATCATTTTCATGTAGCTTTTATTTATTTATTTTATTATATATATATATATATATATATATATATAAGTTAAATATTATATTAGTAATGAAACGATATAATTATTAGTTAAAAATAGTTTTATAATGTAAAATAATTATATAACTAAGTATATAATAAAATAAGTATGTTATAAGAATCGCATTACTCAAATGATGTCAACAATGTTATAACAGGATTGATTGGTGGAGTTGCGAGAGGCTCATCAGAAAAAGGCATGACTCCTGGAGGTGTTGTTTGACTCGAGAAGAAATGGTGTCGTTGACAGTGGAAAAGGAGTCGGCGGATACTATCAGGGAACATCATATAGGGTTACGAATGGGCATAATGCACTGACTGAAGAAGTAACACAGCCTAAAAGGAACGGTGGCGTCACGCAGGGTGAACGCTGACTAAGCAGGGGCAAATGGAAGTAAATGGTAGTGTCGTAGGAGGCAGGGTCGAGTTGATGGTGGCAGCACAAGCTGAAAGGTGACGTTGTGGCTCAGTGTTTATTTATGTTGTATGATTGAGGCAGATGTCTAGCCGATGACTCGATGGACTATTGGAAGGGGCGACTTTGCGGTGATAATAGAGGCAGTAAAATGGTGGTTGTGGAAGGGTGATGAGGAGTAGGAGCAATGGCAGTGTTGTGACAACGATTGAGGTGGTGGATAGGAAGCAGCAACAAGATGGGTGACATGTAGGCTATGGATGAATGTTGCGGATACTTGGATGGCAGTAGGGGCTTCAATGTGTTGCTAATAGTGCCTGAGGTCTGCGAGGGATGACAATAGTGGAAGACTGTTATGGCAGCAGGTCGGGCGGCTCTGAATTCAAACAATGTGGCGGCTGGGAAGGCGACCACTGCTGCAGGTGCGTCTTTACTCTGACTTCTTCTTTTTTTACTTTTTTTGTTATATAGTTTTACTCCCTCTTTTATTACTATTACTATTATTTTATTTATTTTTTATTTATATACCTTTTTTTAATATTTTTGATATAATATTTTTTAACTCATTTTTATTTATTTTTTAAATATATCTTCAAAAAAAAATGTATATATATATATATATATATATATATTATATATATTATATATATATATATATATATATATATATATATATATATATATATATATATATATATATATATATATTATGGCCAAAGGCTTAATGGCGAAAATGGAAAACCTCCAAAAGTTGTAGCGAAACGCTTCAATGACAACAAAGTTGACGAATTTTGATGGCCAAAGACCTGGATCAGAGAGCAAGGCTCTTGTGCAGCAGTTGAGCAGCTAGAGGATCGAACAACTCTAATACCAAATGGAACGAACAAAGTTTGTTCTTCAAGTTAAATACTCCATAAGACTCGGAATATGTAGATATCATTGAAGATACAATATTATATATTAAATTATGAATGAGAATATGATACAATTGAGAGTGAGGGTCATGTATATATAGCCAGGTAAGTACCCTTTCACGAACGGTCATGTCTATAGAGACATGCCTCTTCACTACTAATTATTAGTTAATTAATCATTGTTTATGTCTATTATTATTATTATTATAATATAACGAACGTATAATTGGGACTTTAGACCTAATAGACCCTCATATTGTTGGTAATTAATTTTTTCCCATGAACAGAAGGTTGTGCAAGGAAATAGGGGAAATAGAGATGCCTCTAGATGAAAATAACCCACCCTGAACTAATGCAGTTACCATACGTCATAGATATATTCATTAAACATAAATGAATTCTACACCCCTACAACATGCGTTGAAACCTTCCCAGCAACTACGACATGTATTATTTGAACACAATATGTGGTTTAACTAGAAAATTAAACATTTGACAAGAATTCATTGTGTGAGTGAAAATACAACTTTAATTAAAAACAAAAGAAACAAAGTTATTTTCTATGCAGTGAAATATTTATTTACAATATACATCAAAAATACACTATTCACACCAAACATTGCCACAGACCTTGTTAAGACTCTATAACTCATTCGTTGATCTCATTAAGTGATAAAACCATGCAATTGAAACAAAACCTCTTGATACTTCATATTTATAATAAGCATCAGTAGCACAAGTTATACACAAACTCCATATACCCGAATGTGAGAACTCAAATTATGATCGTTCATACACTGCCTAGCCAAAACCACTACAATAAATAGAGTAAATATTGATAATAGAATAATAATGTATTAGATCCATAGTACAATCGTAAACAAATCTAGATGGCAGAACTATTATTCAACAACAAAACAAAAATAACATCAAATAAAGCAAAAAAAAACCACTAATAAGACAACAAAACCCACTACTATTGGAAACAACTAATTTTATAGTTTTTGCCTTCAACATCCTACTTCAAGGAATCCCCAACCATCTCACCTAACTAGTTTACCCTAATGTGTTATCCTCATACATGACAAGTTGCAACCATTCATTGGACCAAACCAGAATGAATCGCCACCACTGCCCATATCTAACCAATCTACATAGTTGGAGGATACACCATCGACTGAGGAATATTTCTTTTAACATGTAGTCTTCTCAACCTTCATCACATATCTGTGTAGTTTATTAGGGATCTATGGCATGTTATGTGTAGTTTCCTCCATCCTTTGTGTGATTTCTTCACACTTCGAAAAAAAATTCAATTTTTTCCTCCCTTTTCTCATTGTTCTTTCTTATCCCCAATACTCCCCGAACACTACTCGTGGCTCATCCTTGGGCCACTTTTTCATGGTTGTGCACCAATGGAAGAAAGAACCTCTATAGACTTCACCATAAAATTTTCAAACATTTCTTTAGTAGTGCGTGTGATCGTCTTTGTTGCCTCTACCAATCCTATAATATTTGTGGTAGTCTTGATAGGCATATGAGAAATTTAGAACAAAGTTTCATTCTCGGGAATGACTTTGTGCATTGTGATTTGTGTTGCAGTGAGATTGTCTATGAGTTACATGGCTTCAACTTGCAACTTTTCCACTTTTTGAGCTATTTGTTGTTGCTCCAGTCTTCATTGGTTAATATTTCTTCCCAATGTCACACTTTTGACAATTACAACTTTGTATATTGCAACAACAACATATAGTTTCATTTTATTGCTCCATAGTTTGAATCCTTGTCCCAATGTCTTTGAGCTCGTCACTATCCTATAATTTATTCCATAAGTCTATGTTGGAATTATATAATTTTGTGCACTCATTTTCAATCTCTAGTGCACTCTCAAAATATTTGGAGGTTATTTATACCCTTTCCCTTCTTTCTACTTCTTCTGTTGGGGTAGTGGGATTATATATAATTGTAGCTCTTCCACCTCTTATTTTAGGCCATGAACAACCTCTTCAATCTTGAATAATTTCTCCTCTATGGGAGTGTCAGTTTCCATGGGGACACCCAACATCTTATTCTATATTTCTTTGATAACCCGTTAGAGTGTCCCTTCTATTTTGTTGGCTTGTTTAGTTGCTTCTTCTAATTGTGTGTGTGCATCTTATAGAGCCTTGTGCTTATTAGTGAGTGGGATCAAGTCCACCAAGGTTGTTTGTGCTCGAAAATGTACTTCCTGAGAAATGGATTGTTGTTAAGAATGTAAAACATGCATTGGTAACTAAGAAATAATTAAAACTATCTGAGGAAACACATGAGTCTGTTGTTGGTCATTAATGTCCATGAAGTGTATTGCGGCTAGGGGGATGACCAAGGTTCAATTCTCTACCAAATTCAAGGATGGATGTGATGGTTTTGGTCACATCTCTAGTACAAGATTTGTAGTCATTGGCTCAACTACACTTGGTGTAGGAGTAGTTTTCCTAGATGAGTCAATCATTAGATGTAATTTCTGTAGTTGTTTCTATGTCTGATCCTGTAATTCCCTTTGCTCTTGCACAACTTTCTCAATATATATGATGAGATCAATAGTTCCATGCTTTGTCACTTCTTTGATTAGATAATCCAATTTCTATAAGTCCTCCTCTGATAAAGAAGGATTTTCAAGGCCCATTTTCTTGCTCACTTTTTTATTCTTTTTGGGTCCTTATTTCAATTTTACAATGGCCTCTTCTCACCTCTTGGTGTAGCTTCCTCTTCCTTGGGTTCCCATTGCGATGTGTTGGGACACTTTCTTTCAAGTTCCTATGGTGAATTTTTTGGGCATTCCTTTGGTAATGGGGCAGATAACCCTGTCTATTGTGGTGCTTGACATTCCCCCTCTATGCCATCGACAACTATATGTATCTTTGACTACTTGTTAGTAATTAGTATATGTCAATCTGTAACCACCCTCCTCCCACATCTACCCAAGTAACCGTCCAACCAGGGTAAACATGTGATGAGAAGTTACTATTATATGATTCAACTCCCTATGTGTCAGTTAAGGAAGTGAAATTGGTGGAACACATCATACAGACCTTCTGCCTCAACAACAGAACTCCTAGGAGCCATCCCAACCACTCAGGTACCCAACCTAAGTCCAACTAAATTTTTTAGTGCATCAAACCCCTAGAAACTCCCTTAATATGGAAAAGAGTGCATCTAGGAGGCTCCAAAAACTCCCACAGCAAGGGCAAGGGAGCTTTCAGGGACTTTTTTCTGCAATGTTATGCCTGCAAATCTGGGATTTGTGCCACTTTTTCAGGCTCAGAGCCCAGATCACTTCCCATAACTCAATGATACCTTCAAAAATGAAATTTCATAGTGGAAAGAAAATACATTTGCAAAAACATCAACAAGGACTAGGTTGGACCCCTACTAGCCATGATAGCCATTTCGTCAAACATGTCACAAACATGAAGGCTACGGGTCTTAACAGCAGAACTGAGCATAGGGTCTCATACTTATCTGAGAATCTCTAAAAAGCATTGATGCCTCAACACATTAGCTGCAATTTCATCTATTATTTCGTAGATACATTGTTCATTCATTTACAAGTAAAAACATGATGAGAGTCATACATAGCCACTGTCATAATACATGTTCATAACCAGCATAATAATAGCATAAATACCAAGTAAACAACAACCATATAATCCACATATAAACTAGTATAATACTCATGAATTAACAAGGAGAAATAACCTCATAGTAATCATGCAAATATTAATCAGGTTTTGGTAGTTCCATGAACAACCCGGCCATAGACATGGCTGAGTCAAATCTCTCTTCATCCAGTCACCCCCATGCCATATTTCAAGCATGAATGTGGTATCTCTTGGAATGATCCATCAAAACTAAACCAAGGCTTCCAGAGGTCAAACCACCTCAACCCATCAAACAGTGAATCCACCTCACGGTCAGACATCACAAACCATCACCATATTAGTCTCTACCCAAGGCTTCCAGGGTCTAGAGCATTTGTTCCAACCAATACTTCCAGGACTAGTAACTCAACCCACAGTTATCGTCGGGCTTCCAGAGCGTTTGTCCAACCAGGGCTTCCAAGACCAATAACTCATACCACCAAGGGCTTCCAGAGTGTTTTTCTAACCAAGGCTTCCAGGACTAGTAACTAAACCCAAGTTGTTACATGGATTCCAAAGCGTCTGTCCAACCAAGGCTTCCAGGAACTAGTAACTTAACCCAAGCTAAAGGAAACATGAAAACCAACCAAAAAAAACAAAGAAATGAACCCACAACACCATGACTATCCTGAAAATGGCAAGGCTAGGTGAATCCACTGTCAATCCAGGCAATCCTCCATTCCAATGACAGGTCATGACCAATAACCACATGTATATGCTATGCATGCCAAATTGAGTGAGGAAAACATACAAGCAACTCAGTACCTGCAAGCAAAACCCATTGTAGTTGTTAATCTCGATGTCCTCTTTCTCTTTCCTGCTCTTCCTTTGCCTTCTTGCTCCAAACATCCAAGTATGCAACACTCTCCAAAAGTGCTCCAAGAAAACTCTGAGTGTCTAAGAGTATGAGAGATATAAAATAGAATGAGAGGTCCAAAACTGAACTGACAAAAAGTTACACTAACCAAGCCTGATAAAAGGCTTGTCAACTGATCCTTATAATCCTTTTTATTAATGAGGCCTCTATTTCCTTCATTTTCCATTATTTTCCTTCATCTTCCTCCTCACATGCAACCTATGGCCTTTCACCTTCATTTCTCCTAATTTTCATTATTTTCATAAATAAGTGTGCCAAAAATGCCATTTTTCCTTTCCAAAGCCATTAAAATTACCTTTTCCAATTTCCTTTAGCCATAATAATCAAAATGAACATCCACTGGGATGTTTTTCCCACCATTCAGCTTGGAATACATGTCCCATGACCTTGGTCTTATAATTTTTAAATGAATTTTTATCCAGGGCTATTACAGAACCCTCAGCCTTGGGGGAACACCATCCTATGTGTTCAACGAAACCTATAACCAATAAGACCGCTGAAAACAAAACATATTTACCATGGAGATTTATAACATAGCTCGTTGCAGTATTTACAATGATCACTGCTGAAGATATGACAATCATATTGTTTACTGGAGCTTTATAACACATCTCATTATGGTATTTACAATAATAACCACATATACACACATACACATTTTTCTTCACCCAAGAAATAATCATATTGTTTATGGAGCTTTATAAATCTAGCTTGATACAGTATTTACAATAATACACACATATACACATATGCACATTTCTCAACTAACAAATAAAAGGATACGATGCCTGCATCTGCAATAAGGGAATCCAAAGGCTCACACCTCCACCCTCAAAGTAATACCAAGATTCACCTCCTTCCTTGAAAGTCCAGAATCCATTGCAAGATTAAATCTGCATCCAATGCCCAATGTTATAATATTGCGCCACTTTTCCTCTCAGTGAACAGTTGCCAACTCATTGTTCCAGGGCACACTCCTAATGTGCATTTGATTGCATTTGGCATTGTTAATGACCAAAACAAATCCATCCCTGACCTTCCCTTATCTGTTACATAGTCCCTCGGGCAATCCAGTCACCCCCTTCCGTGTAGTCACACACCTTCCAAGTTCCGCTGGCACCCCCATCCTGGGCAATACATCCCTTGGAAAGGCTCCTAGTGCTATAATATTGCACCACTTGTCCTCTCAATGAACATTTATTGACTCATTGTTCCAGGGAACACTCCCAATGTGCATTTGATTGCATCTGGCATTGTTAATGACCAAAACAAATCCATCCCCGACCTTCCCTTATCTGTTACACAGTCCCTCGGGCAATGCAGTCACCCCCTTCTGTGTAGTCACACACCTTCCAAGTTCCCTTTCCACCTCCATCCTTGGCAGTACATCCCTTGGCAAGGCTTCCTCGCATCGGAAGGTCCAAAACCAAGGCATATCCCTGCCTTAAAACCATCATACCATTCATGGCATCCTCATGGAAACCAATGGACATTATTGGGTACCAGTGTCCCACAATGGCCTTGCTCCTGAACGCTTTACCAATATATTGATGCCTGTTCCAATTTTTTGTTGTTACTGCTAATGCTTTCCATCAGTTCAACCACCCAACCACGCATTTCATGCTTTCCTATACCAAGCACATAATTTCCATTAAATTCAAAATAAATTGAAATAACTTCAAATCATACCTCATTGGTGGCCTGTCAACAAGGTACACTTGAAATTCTGTTCGCTTCCTATCACAACAAGTCAAAATAGGATCTTTGACCAAATCATCAAGTATAAACATATCACATCAAGTTAGCTCAAAACACAACCATCATAGATCAAAATCATAAATCAAATGTCACCATCATAAACCATAATCATAGATCACATGTAATCATCATAGACCAGAATCATAAATCACATGCATAATAAACTAAAATAAAATACTGATACTTATCCTTTAATCAATCCTTAGCTTCTACCTTTGTCCTTATTCCGTAGGCACACCGGATCGGTTGCCAAACCTGACAAACACCCAATGCCTTCTCCTCAACCATGTACACATACACATACTGTGAATCACACACATATAACCACACACAACATACAACGCCATGAAATACATGCACCTACTCTTGACATACAACACATACACTTACACCTAGTGTACAACACATACACTTACTACAACACAACACAATACATACTCCTACATCTGGTGTACACCACAATACAATACGTACACCTAAACTTGATGTACAACCCAATACATATACATACATAGAGTACAACACAATGAATACATATGTCACGATACCATGACTACACACTGCACATACATAGTACCACATGCCTTCAACACAACATGTATGACATGCGCATAATACCACATGTGTACAACATGTACACAATACCACATGTACATAACACCACCTGCACAACATGTGCACAACATCACATGTACATGCCACCACTTGCACAATGCGTACACATCGCCACATGTACACCGCACCACCTGTACAATGTGTACACAATAACACATGTTCATAGTACCACATGCACGACATGTACACAACACCCCCTGAACATAGCACCACATGTACAACATGTACACAACACCATATGTACATAGTACCACTTGTACAACATGCACACAACAGCATATGTACATGGCACTGTATATACAACATGTACATAGCATCATATGTACACAGCACTGCATATCCAACATGTGCATAGCACCATATGCACACAATTCCGCATATCCATCATGCGCACAGTATGATATGTACACAGCACCGCATATCCAACATGTGCATAGCATCATCTATACCCAACATTGCATATGAAATATGCACATAACACCATATATACAGTGGGCACTCAACACCATAGGTACAATAACTAAAAATACAATATGCACAACATATACACAATAGTAGCACTACACATCCAAAACCACACTATCTCTACCAAGCAACCTTGCTTCCAATGTCTCTCTGCCATCCATGCTTATCCTAGCATGTCGTGGATCACGTTGTTTTCATTCTGCTGACATATCTCTCAGCATTACCCTATCCATAACATAAACATAAACATATTATAATCACATAATATCAATTCATATCTACATGATACTGACCTCAGAGATCTTTCAAGCTATTCTTCCCACTTTATTCCTCATGAACTAGGAATCTCTTCATGCCATTCACCTGCATAAGAAATCATTCCTCCACAAGAATGATTCCTAATGACATTAGCATAAAACAATCATGAAAATTAATAACTATATGACACCACAAACAAAGTGGCATGATCATGCATTAGACATAACAAAACTACAAATCAAGTGCAAGAAAATGACAAGGTGTAACACCCTCCTCCCACATCTACCCAAGCATCTAGCTAACTAGGGTAAACATGCGATGAGAGGCCACTATGATATGATTCAACCTCCTAAGTCACATGAAGGAAGTGGAACTGATGGAAACACACCATACAAACATCCAACATCATCAACATAACCCTCAGAAGATAAGTCAACCACTCAAACAGCCTGTCCTTGGGTCCCACTGTTATTTTAGGTCTCTTGGGCCATATTCGCTCCCGTGCTTTGGGTAAGGGACCACCCAATAACCTAAATTCGCTCTCACAAGCCTACCTGCCAATGACTATGGACCAAAATTGTCAGCATTGTGCCAGTGACCCCAAAATTTAAGCCACTTTCTTAGGCTTAGAGCCCAGGAAACTACCCAGAACTGATCCATCTCTTCAAATCAGTAAAGTAACATGGAAATTAAAGTAATAAAGCAAATACTTGTTCAAGAACTTGACTAAATCCCTACTAGCGATGACATGCATTTCGTCAAACATATCATCGATACGTAATCTATAGGTGTAAACAACAGAATTAAGTGTAGGGATCTCATACTTATCTAAGAATCGTTATGAACCATTTCTCCCTCATGTCATTTGATGCATTATCATCTATTAGGTTATAGGCACATTATCCATTCACATACAAGTAAAAACATGTTGAAAGGCATACATAGTTGTTGTCATAAAATGTGCATATAACCAGCATAATAGGAACAAAAATACAATAAACATATCAACCATCAAATCCAAAAATACATCAGTACCTTTACACATGAAAATTAAGGGAATGGATTTCTTATTAATGAATGCAATGAACCAACCAAAGATGGGACTACCACATTCCACCCGACTGTAAAATGGCTAATCCAAATCTCTCTTCATCCATTCACCGTCGTGCCACATTCCAAGCATGAATGTGGGCTTATATAACACATCAATCAAAACTCATCTAGGGCTTCCAGAGGCCATCCACCTCAACTCGTCAAACAATGATTCCACATCATGGTCAGACATCACCCAAACCATCACTAGATCGGTTTCCATCCTAGCCATCTAGGGCTCTAGAGTGTTTGTTCCAACCAAGGCTCCAAGACTAGTAACTCAACCCACCAAGGGCTCTAGAGCATCTGTCCAACCAAGGCTCTAGGACTAGTAACTCAACCCACCAAGGGCTCCAGAGTGTTTGTCCAACCAAGGCTCTAGGACTAGTAACTCAACCCACCAAGGGATCTAGAGCGTTTGTCCAACCAAGGCTCCAGGACTAGTAACTCAACCCACTGAGGGATTCAGAGCATTTGTCCAACCAAGGCTCCAGGGCTAGTAACTCAACCCAAGTTGTTACAGGGCTCTAGAGCATTTTTCCAACCAAGGCTACAAGAACTAATAACTCAACCCAAGCTAAGGAAACATGAGAACCAACCAAAACAAAACAATGGAAATAAACCCACAATCACCATGGCTATCCAGGAAATGGCAAGGCTAGGTAATCCACTGTCAATCCAAGCAATCCTCTATGCCATTGACAGATGATGACCAAGAATCCACATGCATATGCCATGCATGTCCAAACTAGTGAAGAAATCATACATGCAACTCGGTACCTACAAGAAAATTTGATGTAGTTGTTGATGTTGATGCCTTCTTGCACTTTCCTGCTCTTCCTTTGCCTTCTTTCTCCAAGAATCCAAGTATGCCACACTCTCCATGAGTTCTCCAAGAAAACTCTAAGTATCCAAGAGTATGAGAAAGAGAGAGAGAGAGAAAATGAGAGAGCTCCAACATAGAACTGAGAAAAAGTTACCAACTGATCCTCATAAGCCTTTTTATGAATGAGGCCTCTATTTTCTTCATTTTCCATTATTTTCCTTCAGTTTCCTCCTCACATGAAACCTGTGACCTTTCACCTCCTTTTTCTCCTAATTTCCATTATTTTCATAAATAATTGTGTCAAAATGCCTTTTAAGGCCTTAGCCTTTGCGTTTGGAAATTTCCTTAGCCATAAAAAACCAAATGAACACCCCCTAGGATGTGTTGCCCAACATTTAGCTTGGAATAAGTGTCATAATCATCTGTGGTTATTGTTTTTAACATTTATTACATGGAATTTTTACCAGGTCTGTTACAGAACCCTCCCCCTTAGGGGACACCATCCTTGGTGTTCAATCACACATATACCTCAGCAACCTGCTGAAAGAAGACATACTTCTTATGGATCTTTATAACACAAATCAATGCAGTATTTACAATGGAATATTTGCTCAAGACAGAATATCATGACACCAGGACAACATACCGTGTATTGGAGCTTTATAACACAGCTCATTACGGTATTTACAATGAAAGTCATGCTCAAGACAAACTCATATGACATCATAACATCATGATAACATAACCACATGATAACATAATAACATAACCCCATACTGCATAGTGGATCTTTATAACACAACTCGTTACAAAATTTTCCTCCATACATGGGTGTACATATAGCAAAGTCATCAAAATTATATAAACCAAACACATATGCCAAATCATATACCAACATCATATACAGGCACATATCAAAAACATCATATAGCATATATCAACCATCATAAAGCATATACTAAACCAACATAAAGCAAATACTAAATCACCATGAAGCATATACCAAGCCATCATAAGCAAATACTAAACCACCATAAAGCAACTACCAAACCACCATAAAAAATCACTAACCCACGATATCAAGTTGCTTTCCCTCAACTGGCAAACAAGGAGGGATACATAGCCAATGTCTGATCCACCATCTCCCATTTAGCTTCATTGGGCCCAAAGTGCTTCCATTGCACTTTAACTTGCTCTATTGCTCGGTTCTGGAGCATGAGCACCTTTTTCTGCAATATACATTGAGGCTCCCACTGGAATTCTCCATCTTGTTCCACCTGCAATACAGACCAATCAATCACATGATCAACATATTTAACATACTCCCAAAAAGTTGGCTCCTAAAAAGCAAACGCGTTATACAAGATCAAATCCTGATCCCAATCGCCCAACTGCTTTTGAAAATCCGAATTTAATCCCTAAGATCATTAGAAAACAAAAGCAACAAGAAGACCCAACTGCTGCGAGTCCTGAACAATTCAGCCAAGCAGTGTTCCAACCCCTGTCAAAGTTTTATTTCGGTCAACCCCGAGTTCCCCTGGTTCATCACCCCCTTCTCCAAGCAGCTCTTCTTCACCTCCATCCTATACTCCTACTACCACTACTACTCCTTCTACCCCGCTTCTTCCTGTTATCCCAGTTTCCCCAGTTTTTCCACTTATCCCCATTATCATGCCTAATAGATATGCGCCCTTACAGCTGCCTGCTAATCCCAGGGCTATGCCTCAGGACTACCAGACAAAAATCACCTATTTTGATGGCACAAACTGCTGCACCGCCCTACAGCATACAAAGAAAATGCGGGATTACTTCGAGAGTTATGAAATTGATGATGACAGCGTGAGAATGAATATTTTTGTCCAAAGTTTGACCGGTGATGTCAGAACCTGGTTTAGGGCACTTACACCCAATTCCATATTAAACCCTGAAGCCTTATACCAGACATTTATTAACAGATGGGAGAAAAAGAAAGATCCCCTACGCATACTATCTGAGTATGATACTATCAAAAGAGGACCTTAGGAAACAGTTTTGGATTACTGTGCAAGGTTTAATAATGTTTACAATACAATACCACAAAATTTAAGACCTCCACCTGATCTCGCTTTGTACAAATTCCCTGATGGCTTTGATGCTGAAATGGCATATCAGTTAACGTAAAGAGCCCCTCAAAGCCTTGCAGAAATGCAAGATGTTGCTGTTAGTGTGGAGGCAAATCTAATTGCTAAAAGAAATAGAGCCAGAACTGAGAGAAGAACCACCTTCAAGGAAGAACCCTCAGCCTTCAATCAGAAGCTAGATGCTATTATTAGTGGCCTCCACAGGCTGGGAGATAGAGTAGACAATGTTGAGAGGAAAACTTCAAGGGAAGGTCAACAGCCCAATACCATAAGGAACCCGAACTTCAGAAAAACTCAAAACACAAACGTTGGAAGGGCCAGTCCCGACCATGATATTAGGCCTCTGTTCCAAGAAAATTATGCGGAAGCATCTACATCCAGTGATCCCACAGATGGGACTCATATGAACTTGATAGATTTGGAAAATGAACAGCAAATCTTTCTTGCTGAAGAGGACCGAGAATACCCAGATGCAAAATAATTTCACACCAAGTCGGGAGAGTCTTTCAATTTCAAACAAGGCTATGATACTGTGGTGTACGAGGTACAGAAACAATACAAATTGAGAACAAGGACCATTGATGTCCCTTCATCTAGCAGAACAAAAGATAGCAAACAGCTCAACAAAATTAAAGGAAATGTTATCATAAATCAACGAGCTGACAGCTTTGTCCTAAGCTCGCATCAGGTAACTGTGGATTATATAACAGACGCACAGCCTCCTATTGATCGGCCTCTACCTCCTTCCTTCCCAAAAGAATATTTGAAGAGCACTCCAAAAAATCCTCCCAAAACAGAAATACCACAAACTGTCATACATCATGACATTGACATTCCAAAAGAAAACGTAGAGAGTATGCCTGAAAAAGAGAAATTTGGCGCTATCAACGCCAAGAACTCATTGGAAAAACCATTCAGTTTAGAAGCAGAGATTGGAAAGCTCAAGATATCCATTCCCCTCTGAGAACTTGCCAAACATGATGTATATAGGCAACAAATTCAAAGGCCACTTCAACTACCAGAGATAAGGGATGACGTAAACGTTTTAGACAATACCCCTGAGCTACTGTTTGGTCCAGAAGTTAACGGAAAAACAACCTATGGACCTGTTCCACCTTTTTATGTCAGTCTGCACATATGAGACAAAATATTGCATAATTCTATGCTTGACTGAGGTGCCTCACATAACCTGATGCCCAAAGTTGTAATGGAACGGTTGAACCTTGATGTCACAAGACCATACAAAGATCTATATCCTTTTGACTCAAGTCAAGTCAAATGTTTAGGCTTGATTAAAGACCTCTGTGTGTCTCTAGTCCAATTCCCCAATAAGACAATCCTAATGGACGTAGTAGTTGTTGATATTCCCACAAAGTATGGCATGCTCCTATCCAGATCGTGGGGGGCAAAATTACAAGGATCCCTTCAACTCGACCTCTCTTATGCCACTATATCTTTCTTTGGGAAACCAAAGAGACTATATAGAGAAACGTTAATGAAATATGTGGTAAGCAGTGAGGAAAAGCCCCAAAATTTTCCAATATACTCAATCCATTCCGATATGGATTCTTTTATTTTATTTAATGATAACACCAGCCCTCCAACTGATGATAAGCCGCTATCTTTGGAGTAAGGAACGTACATCAATGAGGAATCGGTTGCCAATACCCATGAAATTGTCTCAATAGCCAAGGCAACCAACAAACAGTAAGAAGAACACCCCGAAATAGAAATTGTAAGTCTGCCTGATCCTCAAAAAACTGAAACTCTCAATACAAGCCTCAAACAAGAAGTCACATGGTATTTGGAGTTTGATGGTTTGGTTAACAAGTTACGAGCAGGGGCCGGAGTATGGATTTACAATACACATGATAATCATGCACAAGGCCATGCATATAGACTCAATTTCAGATGTACAAACAACATGGCAAAGTATGAAGCTCTTATCTTACGCCTTAAACTGCTCAAAGTCCTAGGAGTCACTAAAGTTTCCATCCTTGGTAACTCTGACTTGATTATACAACAAGTGAAAGGTAACTTTGTCGCCAATGATAGCAGAATGAGAGCTTACAGGGCTGCTGCCACCGAATTACTCAGTTCCTTTAGTGAATTCAAGCTGGCCAAAATTTCAAGAGATCACAATATTCATGCCCACAGTCTAGCAACCTTTGCTAGCACATGAAAGTTTCCCTTTGAACCAAATCACCATTTCACCGCTGAAATAAAACACAGACCTTCGGTCCCTGACAATGTCAAGGATTGGCAAGTATTTCAAAATGATGCCCAGATTAACAGTTTCTTAACTCTTGAGGACGAATTTTCCAACACAAACATTGACATGGATGCCATGACCGACACGCAACAACTAGCAGAAGAAAATCACCTGACTGTAACAGCTGCAACAGCTAAACAAATCCTTAACCCAACTGTTTTTAACAATACAAACATAGAACAGCTAAAACAAATATGTTTAGAGGAAATAGCCAAAGCAGAGGATGAGTTTATTGATCTAAAGAGTAATGTTCTACCTGTCGGCCTTACTCCATTGGAAGACATGTTTGATGACAATGATGTGCCCAAAAAGCCAAAGATGGAACCTTTGAATGCTGCTATAGAAGAACGCAACATAGGAACAACAGAGCATCCCAGAATGATTAAGCTGTCCAAAAATCTGCCCCCTGATCAAAAACCGAAATACGTGGATTTGTTCAAAGAATTCCAAGATGTATTTGCCTGGAGTTATGAGGACTTGAAGTCCTATGACACCTCAGTGATCCAACATACCATTCCCTTAAAACCAAATCAAAAACTGTTCAAACAGAAACTTAGAAGAATCAACCCCATGCTGCTTCCCCTTATTGAAAAAGAAATAAAGAGAATGTTTGAAGCAGGTATCATTGCACCCATCAGATTCTTTGAATGGGTATCTAATTTAGTTCCCACTAGAAAAAAGACAGGAGAGATAAGACTATGTGTAGACTTGAGAAATTTAAACCATGTCTCTAAAAGACCACTACCCTTTGCCCAAAATGGACCATATCTTACAAAGAGTAGTGGGTTCCTCTAGAATTTCTTTACTAGATGGATTTTCAGGATTTAATCAGATACTTGTTCACCCGGATAACCAAGACAAGACAGCCTTTACCACACCGTGGGGAACATTTAAGTACATTAAAATGCCTTTCGGGCTGAAAAACGCCGGTGCGACCTTTCAAAGGGCAATGGATATTGCATTTGCCAAGGAGATACATGATTTCCTTGTTGTATACCTTGATGACCTAACCCCTTTCTCCAAATCTGACCAAGAGCACCTTAAGCACTTAAGGCAAATTTTCATGACATGCAGGAAATATGGCATTTCCTTGAATCCTAAGAAGTCCCTGCTTTCCCTTGAGGAAGGCAAGCTTCTAGGCCACATCATATCAAAAGATGGGATTAGAATTGATCCTAAAATAATTCAAGCTATCCTCCAAATCCCCTATCCAAGAAACATAAAAGAACTGCAAGCATTCCTTGGAAAGATCAATTTCCTAAGGAGATTTATCCCAAACCTAGCAAAGCTAATAAGGCTATTGAGCAACATGTTGAAGAAGGATGCCAAGGTAAAATGGTCTCTTGAAACCAAGCATGCTTTTGAGAGTATCAAAACTGCCTTGACTCAAACGTCTGTTGATCCAGATTTAAACAGGAACGCAATAAAATACAGAGATAACCATATACACAAAGATGCAGCGGAAATAATACTTCATTTCATTAATGGAAAATACTGAAATATGCTTACAACCGGAAATAGAAATAAACCAGCTAAGGCGATGGTAGCTTATCTCTGAGAAGAGATGTGTGGCTACATGCCTCTGAACTGTGTTACAATGAGGCTCGAAGGCCTATTTATTGTTGAGAAACAATGGAAAAACCCTTCACATTCCAAAACCTAACCCTGGAAGATGAAACGCCAAATTGTGGGCCCCGT
>APFE031169665.1:1613-25327 GCA_000404065.3 Pinus taeda
AAAATGATGGCAGCTATATTATATTGTTATTGTATGTAGATGACATGCTTGTTGCAGGGTCTAACATGCAAGAAATAAATGTGCTCAAAAGAAAATTGGCAAATTCATTTACAATGAAGGATTTGGGAGCTATAAAACAAATCCCTAGTATGAGAATAACTAGAGATAGGAAAAATCAGAAATTAACATTGTCTTAGAATGAGTACATACAAAAGGTAGTGAAAAGATTTAATATGCACAATGCAAAACCAGTTAGTACACCTTTTTCTAGCCATTTCAAACATAGTAAGGAAATGTGCCCAAAGACCTAAGAAGACATGGATTATATGTCTAAAGTTCCATATGCATCAGCAGTTGGAAGCTTAATGTATGCAATGGTCTGCACAAGGCCTAATATTGCACGTGACGTGGGAGTTGTAAGCAGATACATGAAAAATCCAGGAAAATAACATTGGATGGCAATGAAATGGATTCTCAGATATTTGAAAGGTACCACAAATCAAGCATTATGCTTTGGTGGTTCAAACATTTCTCTACAGGGATATGTTGATGCAGACATGGCAGGTGATAGAGATAACAGGAGGAGCACTACAGGATATGTATTCACTGTTGGTGGAACAACTGTCAGTTGGGTTTCAAAAATCCAAAGTGTTGTTGCACTTTCAACAACAGAAGCAGAGTATGTTGCTGCTACAGAGGCTAGTAAAGAAATGATTTGGTTACAAAGGTTTATGGGTGAATTGGGTATGGAGCATGATATGGGCATGTTATACAGTGATAGCCAAAGTGCCATTCATCTTGCAAAGAAATCAACATTTCATTCTTGGACTAAACATATACAGGCCAAGTACCATTTCATATGATCAATGTTGGAAGATGGAGAGTTGAAGCTGGAAAAGATACACACTAGCCAGAATCCTGCAGATATGCTAACAAAGTTGTAACCAAGGAGAAACTGAGAATATGCTTAGTTTCAATTGGTCTTTAAGGATGATGATGAAGATGAAAAAAAACCAAGTCCAAAGAGGAGACATTGTCCAACAAATGAAGCAACGATGGAGTTGCTACAATCATTCTCCAAGTGGGAGATTGTTGGATGTGGAGCATGATTGTTCAGAGGTCTTTGTTTCAGTTGGATGTATACCCCAGGAAGTTTGTACACCCCTCCACGCGGGGGGGTGCAAGGGGGCTGATCGCCCCCCGGCTGGGGGGTCCGGGGGCTAGCGGTCCCTCGGCGGGGGTTCGAGGGCAACGCCCCCGAAGCTAAAAATAGATGTAAAATTGCCTAGCAAGAGTATAGTAATTTCTGGTCAATCTGGGCCATTCATTAGGCGGATGATCTGACGGTAGAACTTATGTTTAGTTTTGGGTTTTTTGCCCTAGAAGGAAACCCCTCTTTTCATATGAGGGCATTGTATTGAGGCTGTGTAATATATGTGTATTCTCCGAGTGAGAAGCAGAGAGGTGAGACTGTAAGAGAAAACAGAGGATATTACAACGGATCTGCTGTGGGTTGTGTCTCTTCATTTTGCTGGATAATAGAAAGGAAGGACTGGCTGTTCGGGGTGGACATAGCCCAAACTGCGTGAACCACGTATATCTGTGTCTATCTTGTTTTATGCGTTTTCTGTGTTTATATTTCTGCAATATTTCATGTGTTCGATTGCTTCGTAATATATAATTTTTTAATAGAAGATTAAGACTCTGAGCCTCTTAGAGCTCAGGAGCATTGTAAACAGGTTATAAATAGCTGAAAGTAAGATGTAACAATGGTTCAACTTCTGGAGATTATTCCTTCTCTGTTCCTTCAAACTTCTCATCTTCATTCTAACAATATAAGCTTCTTTTGCCATTATATGTTCAATGTCCATTCTCTTCGCTGTTCTATGCTTGCACCTGAACAATTTGTTCATGTTTCTTTGTGTCTAAGGCCAGATAATTGTCATCTTATCTCTGCTTTGATAAATTAGATTTGCAAGCTTCTTTGCTGCCTGTAGCTAGCCATCCATATGTGGTCATATATGCATCTGCCAATAGAGTCAATATTCTCTTTTGCTGCCTATAGCTAGCCATTCATTTATGTTTATGTAGGTAATCTGTTGGTATAGTTAGTGTTCTCCATCTATCCCTTGAATTTATAAATTATTAAGCATTAGTGGTCTAAAGCCTTGTATTGGTGAGAGTGTTCATGCATGTCTTGAGTGTGAATAGAGTTGAAATGATTATCTAACTTGATCCAAACCATCATTTATTCCAATAGTTTAGAGAACAATATTGAAGATTATATGTTACCAAGAATCTCCGATCTACAACCTGGGAGAGTTTCCTGGAGTGATAACAAGAACTATAAACAATGGTATTATATTATTCTATTTTACTCAGATATTTCTTCTCTTTTTCTTCAATTTCTTTGATTAGTTCAATAACTTGTTCCTTTAATTACTTTAACTAAGCTTCCTTTATATTTGATGTTCTTTAAAAATCTTGGAGCCTCTTTGCTTCTTCTTTCCACTGGTAAGTCTCCCTAAATCTATCACCTCATAATCAAATTTTTTCAAAGAAAATTTTAAATCTTCGATTTCTCTGTCTTTATTTTGTAACAATTTCTTGGTGATAGTTCCTTTTTTGGAAAACTTGACAGACTAATTATTTTGTTTTCCATATCCTTGATCTTGTTTGCTTTACTTTTCACTACCACCTTGCTCAACTCTAGTCAAAACAGTTTTCATTTTCTTATTGCTGGCATTAGACTCCATTAATCTCTTTGCAACCACTTCCCTTATTTTCTTGTGCCATTCTACCATATTTGTATCATGAACTTGGCTCAAATCAAGGTTAATGGAAGTGGTTCTAGAACTGATAAGCTCAATTCCAACCTTAACTTCTAGTTGAACAATAGTCAAATTGAAAGTACTTAGATTGAGACTAGTGGTGGGAAAAAAACTTGGACTAGTATTGGAAGTCATTTTTGTATATGCAGTGCCTTTTGTAACTTTGCTCCCTTTGGAATCATCATTATCTATTTAACTTTAGCCTTTGTTAACTTCTCAATATTCACATTAGTGGCAATGAGTACAATGCATGATTTTTTGTTTGCATTTCCTTCAATACATATTGTACTCATTTATATAGTTCCCCACTGTAAGAACCACATTCAGAGTATATACATTTTTTTTTAAACAACAAATACAACCAGAAAAGAAACACATTAAATTTCAAATTTATTCAACACTGTCTAGCACATTCCTGACACTCATTTTAGGAAACATATCATAACATTTACATACTTTTAACTAAGATCAAATAGTAATGAAATAAATATGTACCGTTCACCAGAAGGCGAGACTCTGCTTGCTCTGCTGATACTGGTATTCCCTTGTTGCCGGTCACCTCCACGAGTGAATGATGACGTACTTGATCTGAATGTGAAGACCCACCGGTTAACCTCCCAGCCTACTCCTTGGGTAATCTTCTTCCCCGCGGATCCCAGAGCTGCAATGGGGTTGTACAATGGAGGAAAGCACTAGTTGGTAGGGGAGAGCACACCTTGGCTCAAGAGTCCCCTCTCTAAAATCCTCTACCTCACCAAACTCACTATAGCTTCATAATCACTGCTATGATATCATCTCATCCCTCCCACAATAGGGTTCCAAAAAGTCCCCTCTCTCATGGCTTGCCCCTTCTTTTATAGGAGTCCTCATAGGTGACACTTGGCATGCCATGTATAATTAGTTATTTTATAATTCAATAGCTTGATTATTCACCCACCCAAGTGTCACTCTCTCATCAAGGGTCTATCAAAGTTATTTACTTAAATTTTAAATTAAAACTAATATTTCCTCACCTCAACAAGATTCCTATTTCTTCTCCTAGTTGCCTCTTTATCCCCCTTTTTATTCCTTAATTTGGGTTCATTACTAAAGTCAATTAATGAGTCAAGATTTGATCCCCTATCTACCCCCCCTAATTTAACTCAAGTTATCTCTTAGATGGATATTCTTATGTTGGTTGTTGCCACATGGAGGTTCTCTACATTTCTCTAAATTTAATTTATTATTCTTATTTTAATTGACCTCCCTCTTATCTTAGTTAGGCTTAATTAGTTTCATATTAATCTTTATCCTTACAATTATGTCCCTCTTTCCCCTTTTACCTAATTAAACTACGTAACCTACCTAATATTTTCCAGCATGGGGAGGGTAGAGTTTTTAAGATAAAATATTTTATTTCTTCCTATGATCCTCTTAACCCAAGTTTTATTCTTGATTTAATTACCTCGGTTTCTAACATCATTTACCCTTGATGTAAATTTACCTAGTTTTCATTTCTTGATTATATTTATTAATTAATTTATTTTTAATGATTCCAAGGTGCCAACTTTGGGTCGTGCCCTTCAAAAAATTCCTTTGAAGCTCCAAGGGTGCCACGCCTAACAATTTATTTGTGATGCCAAGGGTGCAAACTTGGTCATGCCCTTCAAGAAATTCCCTTGAAGTTCCAAGGTTGCCACGCCTAACATTTTATTTGTGATGCCAAGGGTGCCAAGTTGGTCGTGCCCTTCAAGAAATTCCCTTGAAGTTCCAAGGGTGCCACGCTACTTGCCCTTCAAGCATTCAGTGACTACGAGGGGAAAGTATAGGTGCAACGTCATAGACCGCTATCATCTCTTATGTTGCCTGCTATAGTGAGACTAATGGTGTCGGGGATCAAGGAATCCACATTGATGCACGCCCCCTGTTAAAATCCTCATGAGAGACCCAAATTAGGGACCTGCCCTCATGGCATTGTGATCTTCAAGGCGAAGGTGTTTCAACCCTTCTAGCCCAAGCCATGGCGGGAGTGCTAGTGGGTGAGATCAAGGACACTGTCCCACCCCTCCCATGTAGTTCCATCCACTTGTACAACCCCATCACCCATATGTCAGTCATTCGGCTAAGAAACTAATCTGTGTCTACAACCATTAACATATCATCAGAATATAGATAAACATATATAGCAGGTTTCAAAATCGATTAGAATTTCAAAGATAAAATAATATAAATTTTCATCAAACCAGGTGTCGTCAACTTGTCATGTGCGAGTGCCTCTGGTGGTTTTCCTGCCATACTCAATAATAATCAGTAACCAGGTTTTTCAGTGTTAGTCATTTCATAATAGCATTATTACCATCACTTGGTCATTCACATCATTGTTCATTGTGAACCATAACCAATGTAAGTGGCTAACATAGGGGATACCTCCATCATGGCTAGCATCATCATAACCTTAATGGAACCATACATATAGATCAAATCTATCATCATTATAACATCAATAGAAACATGTCTGTCCTTTACTACTATCACTATCATGATATCAATAGAGTACACACAACCATTAATTATATCGTAATCATAATATTAATAGAGAACATACATAACCATCACATTCACTAAGAAATAGAGTCACGTTTCTGGATCCTCAACCTGAGTTCCTTGTAGACTAAAGTATGTAAGATAATGTCCTATTAGAGTCAGGAAACTAGAGTGGGCACTACATACACCCCCTCTTAACAATGGACTTCGTCTCGAAGTCCTTAGTACATAAAGGGAAAAAAAAAACGACACATATCCTAGGAACCTTTCCTGAAACTCATGCTAACCTTCTGGTAACAGGTTAGCTTTGAGTTCTTTTTTTTTTTTTTTAGCAAAATTTTCGCTATTAAAAATCAGTCAACAAAATCGTTTTCATCTTTGGATTAAGTAATTTTCGCAACAGATTTATTTATTTATTATTATTATTTTTATTATTTTTACCTAATTAGTTCTATTAGGCCCTCATGAAACATTGTCATAAAATCTAATGCTTCTAATTTTCATTTCTTTAACCTCTTGAATATTCAAGAATGTCTTTCTAGTATAGTTCCTTCGAACATGAGCTTGAGCTGTAATGTCCAACAATTGTCCTTGTTATGATCATCCTTCATACTATGTTCATAATGCAAGTCCCTTTTTTGTTTTTGTTTGCATAATTTAACTTTGAGGAAAATGTCAATGTGTGGATTTACTAGCACAAAAATTTAAATAACAAAACATATTAGACTGTCATATATTCAGGAAACATGATATCAATGTCCACACAAACTAATTGCTTTGAATTCACAAACTAACTGATTTATCATAGCATTACACCTCTTACTTACTATACAAGTCCATGCTGACACTGATAATTTCAAAAGAAGCACGTGTTACTAAAATATCTGAAGGAAAATAACTTAGAGCAATGCTTTTCATACTATAAAAGCTTAAGGCACATTGATCTTTCCCTTGGTAGCAATAACATATTCTTGATCAAAGAGACTGGTTGAGGATTTTGAAATTAGTGAACCAAAATTCCAATTCCAAGTTCCTATTCATCATCTTAAAAGGAGATATCACTTACAAAAGCTTTTATATAAATTTTCATTCTGAAATACAAAATTTATTTCCTCAGGCACTCCAAAAATAAGCAAAATGTTTATATCATATTTTAATAACCACTCCCAATGACTACTTTGTTGTCTGAACAATAATATGTTTACTTTTTTTTTTTATCATCTAACAACCCAAAAACTTGTACAAGGAACAAACCAAAAATAGATTGCTCCAGTTGATAACTCTAAAGCACTGGTGTAGAGAATTGAAGCAAGATAATATAGATTCTGGCCCACATAACAGAGGGAAAGAAAATTCTAGGTTAGTGAATCAACCATGGTGCCATTCAAATCACAGGCCTTCAATTATTTCCATTTAAATTCAAGTAGCCCCTTTGAACAATATTTAGCTTAATAACAGTGTTTTAAGAACTTTGAAGACAACTAATCAAAGAAAATCCCTAGTGACTTATGGTAGAAACTTTAAGCCATATTCAAAATTGCTTCCTTAAAAAATAAAATGGATTTCATTACTAAATACTATCTAATTGAGTACCTATTGATTATTTAATAGCACTTAAAAATAAATCCATGGATCGACCTTCACCAGCGTTATAAAATGCAATCTTGTCATTTTGGTTTGAATGGGAAAATGTTTACTGCAGACAAACGAGATTTTGATTGTCTTTTGAACCAACACGATGAAAAGGCAAAGGTGCTGCTATTAATAAGCAGCCTATGACTTCGCTTACTGTGAATTGTCGGGGCTGAGCCCGAGAGATGATAGAGGGATGAACGACTGAATGAAAATGAACGGGTATAGGGTCGAGGGTTATAAGGAGCGAGCATTAATACATGGTGGTGGCTGTCACCACGACGAGAATGACAATGATTTACATATTAAAGAAGAATAAGTCACTTGCCCATTCCATTTCTCAACACTACTTACAAACTTTCAATGCCACTGCAGGCATGCACATTATAACCCTCTGTCAGACAAACAGGGTTACAGAAGCAGTGGAGACCTTCAAGCATGAGCTTCCATTTAATTTTAAATCATCCCCGCTCTCAGCACCTGCAATACTTTGTTAAATAGCCTAGTTTGCTGGAGTCAATATGAAATTAGCATTGTATGTTTAGATACTAATGATTGAAGCAGGTATTTTTCCAAATTTGATAACTTTGGGCATTGTCATCAATTGTTATTGTGAAACATGTAGAATGGATTATGCATTCAAAGTGTTTGAAGGAATCAAAACACAAGGGTATATTCCAGATGTTGTAATATTTAGTACGCTCATCAAAGGGCTTCATAGGGAGGGTAGGATGGAAGACGCTGTCACAAATACTCCAAGAAAAAAAAGTTCAAATTAGCGAAAGGGCCCATGTTTCTGGATATTTAATTATTGATCCATTTGAACTGTTAGAATTCAGAAATGAAGAGAAGGAATCATAGAGAAAAGTAGCCTGGATATGAAAAAGAGAGAAGGAAATTGCATTAAAAATCTACAAAATAATTTAAGTGATGAACATATTTTTAGTAGAAAGATGCAGAAGAATTATTTAGAACTGGGGAGACATAAATTGTTCATGGAAACAGATTAGGAAATGTACAAAATTGTTTGCCGAATAATATATGTTACATGAGTAGTTAAAAATGAGGAGAATCGTCTTCATAGTTACACTGCTGCTGAGGATATGGCATCTTTTTCATATTATTGTATGCAAAAAAAACACCCATCTCAATCTTCTCAATCTTAATCACCAAAGCACTATTCTTCCTCTAAGATTCTCCTCTGTGGAACTATCAGTGTGAGGTTGTGAACCCATTGCTCTCTCCAATGCTCCCATGTTGTCGTGCAAAGAAAGGTATTCAGAATCACTGTAATAGGTCAAGAAGAAACACAAATTACGAAGCAATCAGTACCAGAGGAAGAAGAAACAAATAAGGAGCAACAACCAGAAAATGAAGAAGAGTTACCACGTAGAAGAACTAAACTCTATGGGGGCAATCTCCCTCAAAGATGTGACCATGCACAACTTACTCAGCTGTTTCAAGAATTCGGAACCGTGGAGTCTGTAGAGATTGTTTGTAACGAGGAAAGTGGGATAAGTAGAGGATTTGATTTTGTCACAATGAGCAGGGTTACAAAAGCTAAGTCAGCCATTGAAAAACTGCAAGGCTATGACTTGGATGGACGGGATATGATTGTCAACTCTCCAGCAAGAGTAATATCCAAGAAAAAGGAAGTTGATGACCCCTATGATGAAATTCCATATCAATTGTTTGTGGGTAACCTTACGATGTTACCACGTTGTTTATCTGAGTACAATTCCTATACAATCAAATCGATATCTGACACTGAAGTATTTAGGCTGGAATTCCAACAGAAGACCAAGTGAAGATTTGTCTCCCTAACTTCTGTTCAGTTTGATTGAGAAGGCAACAAAGTTTGAAATGTGCAGAGTCCTTGAAGAATTTAAATTCAAAGTCGTTCCTCGAAAATCGAATCTGGGCACTGATTCTTATTTAAAGAACAAACATAATTATGACGCAAAAAGGCTATACATGTCAGTTTGAGGAACTCGGAACCACACTCTGTAAAGTTTGCTAAAGGAGTGTGGCGCTGAGAGGAGATATTCGAAATAAATCTGCATAGCGAGGAATATTTTCGAAATTAAATATGCTTAGAGAACACCCAGTGTTGTTTTGTAAAGTAAAGCTTCGACGGTATAAGGTATTGGTTATGATCACAAGGTATTTCTGATACAGAACACTGGGTTGATTGCCCCATAAACATTACATTGGCTACTCCTATAAACTTCTTTTAAGTGCAGCCTACATTATATTTAATTAAAAGATCACTTGTTAAAACAACGCTTCACTAAACCTTGATCTTGTGTTGAAGAAAGGGAACATCTGCAAAGTGCTCGAGCCGACAAACTGCAATTGGATCTACCATGGCACCTCTCCAGGATCAATTGCAAATGTGTAGGCACCATCAAAAGGCAAAGAACGTGCCATTTCCAGCGTTTTCATGTTCATAGCAATGCAAGCAAAGGCCCTTCCTTTAGTAAGCAAGTTTTCTTTCGGAAGTCGAAAATTCAGTGTGGCCTTTTTTTTTTTTTTTTTATTCCTGGTTTCTGTACACTATTAATAAATAAATAATAGTAAATATTTAATTAATAATAAGTTTTTATTTTTTATTTTATTTTTATTTAATAATTAAAAATTTATTTTTGTTTGAAGATTTTGTCGTGATATGATATTTGAAATAAATTTATTTATGGAAAGTTACTTGCGGTATTTGTTTATTTTGCTAGCCATTTCAATCCATACCAAGAACCAAAAAAATCTTGTTTGAAATTAAATAATTAACTTATTATTTATTAAATAAATAAATACTTAGCAACATTAATTATTTTTACAATATCGTTCGAAGTACATTTCTCAACTCGGTTTTAGATCTGAGACGACATCGAAACTGTTGTTACATAGTTTGTTGCATCCTAATCAAGATCTGCAAACACCGCCCATGTAGTTCAATACAAACTATCCACGTTGCATTTTTAAAGCGCACAACTGCAAAATTTATATAAACCGATATGCCAGTGATTTTATTTTCATCTTGATTACACTTAATCGTACATTGTCCACATGCCATTTTTAATCTCCGAACAGTTAGCCGACACGATCTCATCGCGTGGTATCGGGAACACCTTAAAGTGATTTTGTGCTTTGATTTATCTGGAATTCTGCAGTTTCGTGCTTTGGTTTATCTGGAATTCTGCATATCTTTTAAGCGAAAGCCTATATTTATTGACAACTTGTTTTTGTTTTTTTTGTTTTTTTTAATGGTCTAAGGAGTTTCCAGGTGTCTACCTTTGCTTCTTAGAATAGATTTGATTTTGATTATAATCTTCCTAATTACTTCATAATTTGCGCTAACATTTCTGTAGATTTGTGCATTGAAGGTTGTGAGACAGCTCAATGTCCATTTTAATAATTAAGATTTGGGTTGGGTTCTTCATCGCCATGGGAGAACATTAAGGGCCAAGTATTTAATGCTCAAACAGAACTAATAGTCTTAGTTTTCATTAGGTGGCGCCGAATTATCCAGGTCAAAGAAATCCATTGAAACCATAACACAGAAGTCCAAATGAATACCAACCTAAGGAATGGCACAAATGGAAAGGTATGAGTTCAAGTGTTTGATGCCATAAGTGTCAAAGCGTCGATTCCCAAATAAACACGCAGATCACCTTCAAAAAATATTAAAGCGGGGTTTTAAACAAAGAACATTTGTTACCGGGTTTCGTATCCAAATTTCATAGTAAGTGTTGCAAGATTCGAGTTAATATATGGGTAGCGAAGGATATTTTTCCAAACCATATGTGCCCAGGTGCCAGTTTACAAGAAATATCGAACGCCAGTTGTACATTTGAAAACTTTTGAAGGCAATCTAACATCTAGTCAGGATTTTGAATGCATATTAACTATTTATCATCCTTTTGGGAAGACAATTGTTCAACAGTTTTATAAAAATTTTTGAAATCTCTCCGCTTCTTTCCAGGCACCTTCTCAAGCTCTCGGCGCAACAAGATTGTATATGTGTTCTTTTTTTTGAGAGCTGGGTTTTTGCATTTGTGGCGGTTGAGCATGCCTCTTCTGAATCTCGTGGAGTTTTCTAAGTGGCATATGTGCTCCCATCGCCTGCTGGATGCAGACTATTCTTGATATGATTTTGTTTTTGTATGTGGTTTTATTTCATAGATACTTTGTCAAGTATTTACTGTGTTGGAAGTCATTTTTCTGGGGTTATAAAGGGTTTTTCCTGGTTGAAGGGAAAGTGGTGGTTTACGAGACTTTGCATCTCAGTGCTTTTCCAAACTACACTACTGGCGGGACCATTCATATTGTGATTAATAATCAGGTTGCTTTCGCTACTGACCCTGAATCTGGCAGATCCTCACAGTATTGTACTGATGCCGCAAAGGCTTTGAGTGTGCCCATTTTCCACGTGAATGGCGATGATGTTGAAGCTGTCATGCATGCATGTGAACTTGCCGCAGAATGGCGACAGACCTTCCAGTATGATGTCGCTATTTATCTTTTCTTGTTATTGTAGGTTTGGTCATAATGAGATTGATGAACCATCCTTCACTCAACCGAAGATGTATCAGGTTATTAGAAGCCATCCACTAGCACTAGATATGTATGAAAAAGAACTCATAGAATCAGGGGAGTTGTAAAAAAGATTGAAAAAATTTGTATAAAGGTTTTGTCAATTTTGAATGAAGAGTTTGTAAACAGCAAAGATTATGTTCCAAAAACACGAGATTGGCTTGGAGCTTTTTGGTCGGGCTTCAAGTCGCTAGAGAAAATATTTGGACTTCGTAATACAAGAGTCAAACCAGAGATATTAAAGCATGTTGGAAAAATCATAACCTCTCTTCCAGAGACATTTAAGCCTCATAGAGCCATCAAGAGAATATATGATCAACAGGGGGCAACCCATGAGAAAATGAATTGCAGCAAACCATTGGAATGAATGGGTTTTGTTTTTGTTGGTTTTATTTTTTATCTTTTTTGGGTTTTGTTGTTGTGGTTTTATTTTTATTTTTTAACCAAAAATAAATTTGCAGCTTATCAAAGAGAGCCTTGAAAGGTTACCATACATAATTTCAAGGTAGAGTGTAGTAGATATTTAACAACTAGTCATGCATGCATGGCCCATAGGTCTCAAAGGTTCAACTTGGCTCTGATACCAAATGTAAGAACCACATTCAGAGTATATACATTTTTTTTTAAACAACAAATACAACCAGAAAAGAAACGCATTAAATTGCAAATTTATTCAACACTGTCTAGCACATTCCTGACACTCATTTTAGGAAACATATCATAACATTTACATACTTTTAACTAAGATCAAATAGTAATGAAATACATATATACTGTTCACCAGAAGGTGAGACTCCGCTTGCTCTGCTGTTACTGGTGTTCCCTTGTTGCCGGTCACCTCCGCGAGTGAATGATGACGCACTTGATCTGAATGCGAAGACCCACTGATTAACCTCCCAGCCTACTCCTTGGGTACTTTTCTTCCCCGCGGACCCCCGAGCTGCAATGGGGTTGTAAAATGGAGGAAAGCACTAGCTGGTAGAGGAGAGCACACCTTGGCTCAAGAGTCCTCTCTCTAAAATCCTCTACCTCACCAAACTCACTATAGCTTCGTAATCACTGCTCTGATATCATCTCATCCCTCCCACAATAGGGTTCCAAAAAGTCCCCTCTCTCATGGCTTGCCCCTTCTTTTATAGGAGTTCTCATAGGTGACACTTGGCATGTCATGCATAATTAGTTATTTTATAATTCAATAGCTTGATTATTCACCCACCCAAGTGTCACTCTCTCATCAAGGGTATATCAAAGTTATTTACTTAAAATTTAAATTAAAACTAATATTTTTCTCACCTCAACAAGATTCCTATTTCTTCTCCTAGTTGCATCTTTATCCCCCTTTTTATTCCTTAATTTGGGTTCATTACTAAAGTCAATTAATGAGTCAAGATTTTATCCCCTATCTAACCCCTAATCTAACTCAAGTTATCTCTTAGATGGATATTCTTATGTTGGTCGTTGCCACATGGAGGTTCTCTACATTTCTTTAAATTTAATTTATTATTCTTATTTTAATTCACCTCCCTCTTCTCTTAGTTAGGCTTAATTAGTTTCATATTAATCTTTATCCTTACAATTATGTCCCTCTTTCCCCTTTTACCTAATTAAACTATGTAACCTACCTAATATTTTCTAGCATGGGGAGGGTAGAGTTTTTAAGATAAAATATTTTATTTCTTCCTATGATCCTCTTAACCCAAGTTTTATTCTTAAATTTAATTACCTCGGTTTTTCTAACATCAGGAACCCTTGATGTTAATTTACCTAGTTTTCATTTCTTGATTATATTTATTAATTTATTTATTTTTAATGATTCCAAGGTGCCAAGTTTGGGTTGTGCCCTTTAAGAACTTCCCTTGAAGCTCCAAGGGTGCCACGCCTAACAATTTATTTTTGATGCCAAGGGTGCAAATTTGGTCATGCCCTTCAAGAAATTCCCTTGAAGTTCAAAGGGTGCCACACCTAACATTTTATTTGTGATGCCAAGGGTGCCAAGTTGGTCATGCCCTTCAAGAAATTCCTTGAAGTTCCAAGGGTGCCACGCTACTTGCCCTTCAAGCATTCAGTGACTACGAGGGGAAAGTATAGGTGTAACGTCATATACTGCTATCATCTCTTATGTTGCTTGCTATAGTGAGACTAATGGTGTTGGGGATCAAGGAATCCACCTTGATGCGTGCCCCCCGTTAAAATCCTCATGAGTGACCCAGCTTGGGGACCTTCCCTCATGGCATCGTGATCTTCAAGGTGAAGGTGTTTCAACCCTTCCAGCCCAAGCCATGGCGGGAGTGATAGTGGGTGAGATCAGGGACACTATCCCACCCCTCCCATGTAGTTCCATCCACTTGTACAACCCCATCACCCATATGTCAGTCATTTGGCCAAGCAACTAATCTGTGCCTGCAACCATTAACATATCATCATAATATAGATAAACATATATAGCAGGTTTCAAAATCGATTAGAATTTCAAAGATAAAATAATATAAATTTTCATCAAACCAGGTGTCGTCAACTCATCATGTGCGAGTGCCTCTGGTGGTTTTCCTGCCATACTCAATAATAATCAGTAACCAGGTTTCTCAGTGTTAGTCATTGTCATAATAACATTATTACCATCACCTGGTCATTCACATCATTGTTCATTGTGAACCAGAACTAATGTAAGTAGCTAACATAGGGGATACCTCCATCATGGCTAGCATCATCATAACCTTAATGGAACCATACATATAGATCAAAGCGATCATCACTATAAAATCAATAGAAACATTTCTGTCCTTTACTACTATCACCATCATGATATCAATAGAGTACACACAACCATTAATTATATCGTAATCATAATATTAATAGAGAACATACATAACCATCACATTCACTAATAATAGAGTCACCTTTCTGGAGCCCCAACCTGAGTTCCTTGTAGACTAAAGTATGTAAGATAATGTCCTATTAGGGTCAGGAAACTAGAGTGGGCACTACACCCACTAACCTTTTGGAGGGAAATATCCTCATCATCATCAATATTTTCTTTAACTATACAACCTAACTCATTGGGATCTATTTCAATTTCCTTTCTTTTAAATGTTCCTTATTGAGGGTAACTGTCTGTAAATGGTGTCTTTTCAATACTCTTTGACACCTATCCCATAGTTGGGTCTACTTCTTCCACTAAATGAGATTCAACTAACTTTACCTTTATTTTTGATGCTTCATCTATAACTTCCTTGGACACTTGAACACTAACTAGTTTTTCACTATTTTGAGACCACACATCAATGTTAGCCATTTTTTCCATTTTAGGATTAGACATATGTGTATAAGTTGACAAGCCTACGTTTTCATTAAGTTAGACATTATATGCAATGGATCATACTTCCAAGAAGAATATTTTTCTAAACCAAAAGACATCGAATCATTTTTAATGATTTCCAATGCAACTCTGTTTGATCATCAAAGATAATATTTCAAAAGGCTTTGTTATTGTTGCTTTTTTTCTTTTTGAAAGAAAATGAAATTCATCAACATGAAACCTCTGTCTTGCTACCTCTAAAGCAAAGAGTCGAGGTGTAATAAATTTAGGAAGGCGAAAAGGTTCACCCTCAAAACCATAAATGCTTATAACAAAGTAGTCTTGAAACAAATACTAGTATCCTATGTTACTTTCTTTAGTCAACTGCAAGATCTTTCTAAAATATATTGACATTATTTATGAGGATTTGTTTTTGATAGCTGAGCCTAAAGGTGAAATGAAAAACAATCTACATATTTGACATAACCATTTAATGTTTTCCAAAGATATAATATTTCAGATTCCCTATGAATTTCCTTTTTGTTTCCATGTATATCCTTTACCCCTATCAATATTGTTGTGTTGATAAAATACTGAGGACACTGAACAACATCAAATCTACAAAATATGCACAATGTTTGAAATTATAGATCAAAAGTCAAAATTGTACTAAGGTGTAAATAGATACTTTGAACTAGATAACCTACGAAATTAATTCTAATTTCCTTGGGGTTGGTCATTATTTATCTCAAGCACATGAAAATGACCTCATCCATAATAGAATCATTGGAACATCCAAAAATGATAGTGAGTAATGAGACCATAACCCAAAATAATGTCTTGACTAGCTTAATTGGCATGGGTATTTCCAACTTTGATACTTGATTAGGGTTTTCTACCAGGCCTTGCAAGAAATCTGCTTTTTCACTTTTAGCCCACATGATAACCTCACCACTAAATTCCTTATAACTAAAATTATTCCTAGACACAGGTAACTTCAACATCTTGGCTATGGTTCCTTTAGATATATCTAAGAAAACTTGTCCATTTAGAAGGTGGATAATACTTTGAGTGGAGCGGTTGTAATGTTCCACTAGAAGAAAATTTTTGTCGGGGTCAAAATGTACAACTGGTAAAACCACTCTAAGTAGACCAATTTTTAAAATGTAGCTATCTCAGCGATTAAGTTCTAACATTTGGTTCTAACTTGGCTTTAAGGCGGTATACATCAACATTTTGTATGTGGTTATCTAGAATTTGGACTAGAGTATTGATAAAAACCTCGTTTGAGTTTTCGACAACCATTTTCGACCTTGGCACTGTGTAAGACTGCTATTAACCTGTAACAAAATGGCTTGGAGACTTGCCCGTTCTTTTAGATGTCAATTCAGTGAACATTCCCACTTATTTCACCACTATTGTGGTACGCACAATTTTTTTTTATTGTACCAATCAATCGATAGGTTGAAAATAAGGGTTTAAACTTGAGAATTAGCTTAATGAAAGTTGAGGTACTACACATTGCTTCCAGAATACGCTATATCAACCGATATTATTAGGTTAGGTGAAATTTAATTCAAAAGATGTTCGTTTGAATCTCAATCGTTAGATAGGAATAATTTCCATCATTTGATGTGTTGGATTATCTCCCGGTTTAACTATATCACGATTCAATTCATGATATGACGTTTAAATTATAGATCTGATCGTTGGATCATGTCAGATCGCAACTCGACCTTTAAACTTCCCGCAAGTTTCCATCCAATGAAAATAACAATTGTTGGATCTGATGATTTGTGATCGTTGGATCGTATCAAATCGCAAGGATGTCGTTAAATATTGCGCTAGTTGCGGTTCAGTGTGAATTGTAACCATTGGATTGAAAAGATATCATCCGTCCAATCATAACAAATTGCGCAGCGTGTGTTATTTTTTACACCTTTCTGATTCTGATGGGAATATTCACCATTAGATTAAAAGGTTTCTTTCCCTTCCCTCTCGCCGAGCTGACTATTCTAAGTTATTTCAACTACAAGCTACTGTTCGATGGTAGCGATTTCATTTCTTTTATTAAAAAATCAGTCCTTTAAAGAGTTTGACTGGTGAATTCTCCCAGCTATGTTCATTTTTAATTTATTACATGTGGATTTCATAAAATAGACTACACATACTATTGATTCTAATTAAATTTGAAGATTAATTAAAGATTTTAAAGGGAAAAATTTTAGCATCCTAATCCAATTACAACATTCGGGTCCAACTGGGGATGTTGTTTCATTACAAAGCAACAAAAATGAAGGCCATATGCCTTTGGTTAGGCAATGGATTCATAGAGAAATTGACAACATTTAGTTACACCAAGACGTCAAATCACATGCATAGACTGAATACATCGTACTGACCATCAATGTAGAGATGGTTTGAAGTGATTTAGAGAGGTAACCTGTTATGATCATGGATAGGATGATTACAATTATAAAATGGATAAACTACCTCAATTATGAATTTGTTGATGTTTCATGTTTTCACTGTTGAATAACTACAAGTCATGACAAGCTTCTTCAAGCAAACATATCCATGGCAGAAACTTCCAGGGTAAGGATTCCCTATCGAGAAACATTATATTCGAAACTTGAACAAATTCTAGAAGGACAAGAGGAGCTCAAAATACGATAAAATTGAATTGAAGAGAATTTGGTAGCTCTCTTAGGTATTTTACAATTGGTGCAAAATCTACACTACGTGCCAGGTCAGACTGATACTAAGTAGGCAAGTTCTAACAGTTCTGTAAAAGAAATAATTGAGATTTCATACTAGGGTGTTTGCAATTGTTTAGTAAAGCATTTTGTATGATGAAACTTAGAGCAACTGTTTTTTTAAAGAAGTTATGCATATTTGATAAGTAGTATGCTTTCATCTCACCTTGTAGACTCTACATTTTTCCCTTCTATAGTTAATTTACAAAGTTAAAGACTTCTTATTCTGAGTTAAAATTGCCTTTGGAGTTATATATATATATATATATATATATATATATATATATATATAATATATATATATATATATATATATATATATATATATATATATATATATATATATATATATATATATATATATATATATTTGTATATATTTATATTTATATTATTATTATTATTTTTTGTATCCTAAAGGAACCAACAACACCCCTGACACGTAACTACTAGTAAACCTCTGGGGGTCTATGACCCGTCCTCCTATTTGTAAACGGGTCACAAATTGGGGGATTTGAACCTTGGATCTCTTAGTTTTCATATATTTCACATTACTTCGATCACCATTTGAGATGCCCCCTAAGATTATTATTATTATTATTTATTTTGTTTTTATTTTTTCAAATATATGAGTTATATATCTGTTATGGGAATTGCGAGGTTAGCTCAAATACATATTTGTTTCATGTTCAATAAATAACACATAAACATTTACAAATGATTGCATTCCTATTGTTATAAATTGAGATATTGCATTAATCATGGTACTATTTAAAATGTGTATGTGACATCCATCTCAAGTTATTGTAAACAATACTAATTGAGACCAACAATTAAGGAATTTCTTTTTCCTTTTTATATACTTCTACATGTGTTTCCAAAATTGGAAGTCCCTTACTAGTAGTGAGCATCCACAACTTGGACTGAGTCATACACTACCTCAAAATAAAGAAATATCATCACTTTTTTATTTGTTTTTTAGCGTATTTAGCAAAGGTTCCATTTTTTTATTTTTTTTAGAAATCATGGGATGATTACGCGTTGGGATTGACCCAATACTAATGACATTGCTCCACTAGCAATGAGTGTTTATATCCCCAACGGAGTTATCAACATACTCCATGTTGAAGTAACCCCATTTAAGATTCATGGGATAATTTCACATTGGGATTGACGCAATATGATCTAGGAAGATCCAAAAAAGCCTAAAATTCGAAGTCCCCAAAATTTGATGAAAACAATGCCATGTCGAAGGGCTTGAAGAGATAGTTCCAACATAACTTGAATCATGTCAAACAAAGCCCGTATGCAAAATTTATGACACTTTGAAGTTCACACCACATAATAAAAGGTTGGACAAGGTGAAACATGACACACTCGTACAACACCATGTGGCCCAAGATCGTACATCATATGTGGAACAACATGGAGTTGAAAAATGGTATTGAGTCAACAATGATTTTGTAGACAGAGGTTGATGTGGCATTGAGCTATGATAGTTCAATGGGCACAAGATGTCCAATATAAGCATGCCACATGGCCTAATCAAAGGGCGCCACGTGGTTCCATGGAGAAACTGTTCAAAAGCATCAATTTGTTGGAAAATTGAAGCGACGAGATTTGAACCCTCTACCTTGGTAGAGGCAATCTAATGACCCAACCATTGGGACACAAGTTTGTTTTTTTATATGAACAAAAAAAACTATATATAAACTTTCATTATAACCATTTACAAGAAAAAGGGGGGAAGGCTGCAAGTTTGACCCGATGACCTCCTTGAAAACCAATAGACTCCATGTAACAACCAACACCATGTCATATCTCAAAGTCCACTGATGACATTTGTTACCACACCGCCTATCCAATGCAAAGTCATTACCATGTGCGCATGGGCCAAGGATCATAATTGGTATAAAGTATTGTTATTTGGCTATAGAAATATATACGCCATGGTGTTTTTATAATAACCTTATATCTATATATATATATATATATATATATATATATATTATATATATATATATATATATATATATATATATATATTTCTCTAATGAATGGGGTTACAACCTTCACAGTCTTGACCTTGGGGCTACAGACCCCCAAAGCTTTATATACCAAAAACATTTTCAATTACAATTATGTGGTTGTGAAAAAGGAAACTAAGTTCCTTAGTATTGTAGTATGTGTTATCGCTGTGTTCATGGTATTACACCATTTTTGTGCCCTTTTGGAGATTTAAGAAAGGAGAGATTATGTGAGGGGTTCTTTCAGGATTTTTGTATAGCTGCAAAACAATGAGCCATCCTTAAAGATTGGAGATTTTGATGTAATTTGAGTAATTTTGCATCATAATTGAGGAGGCCATTCCATTGGAAGTAGACTTGGAGATGTAGCCCACATTGGGTGAACTCTGCTATCAATCTCGTTGTGTTCTTTCATTTTATGTGCAATTATTTCTCTCTATTCATATCCTTTTAAAAGATTTTTAGTCAAGTTTGGTATTTCACATTCTATATTAAAGACAACAAATAATGGACTCATATTAAAAGATGCTGATCAAGTTTGGTATCAGAGCTTAGTGAGCTAGTTTGATTTGGTTTTTGAGTGTGGATGATTACTAGGTCTAAGCTTAAGCAAGGAGAAGGTGAAATTGAAGCTTACAATCCCAAAGTTGGTTCAAGGAGCTTCACTCAAAGAGGAGAGATGGCTTCACTAAGATGAGAGAATCCTTTTAACCCTGAGTCATATTTTCTTGAGGCATTCAATTTGTTGTAGTCAAGGGTGGAAGATCTATATAAAGAAGGAGGACTTCAAAAAGGAGAGGGCACCAGTCAAATAAATAACGAGGGTGATTAGCCCCCTCTTCCTCTATATTCTTCTCCTCCCTCAATACTTCCCTCTCCTCCTCGTTCTTCACCTCCTTCTTCTATGTCGAATTCTCCACCACCATCTTGTCATAAGAATATTTCTTCAAAGCAACCATTATTGAATTTGGAAGTCAAGTTCGACTTACCACTGTATAATGGCGATCTTAATGCAGAAATATTGGATAATTGGATTTGAAAGATATAATTTTTTATTGCCATATTCAACATATTATTGAAGAAGAGGTAAATATTCAGTTGACCTCTTTTCGAATTGAAGGTACAATTCTAGTTTGTTAGGAAAGTAAAATTAGAGAAGGTAGAAAAAAAGAATGGTAAGCTCCTTTCTTCATGGTAGAAATTCACTTACGTAATAAAGAAGCAATTTTATCTTTTAGCTTATACTTAGAAAGCAATACTGGAATGGAAAAATTTTAGGCATAGAAAATGAGAAAGTGTGCAAAGTTTTACTGAAGAATTTAAGAAGAAAGCATTAGCTTTAAATATTCTATTAGATTCTCTAGAGACACTTTTAAAATACATTGGTGCATTGCATAATTAACTTCACCATATTATTATTTTCTTTAGTCCCACTATTTTGGATGAACTATGTTTCCAAACTACTCATATTGAGTCTAGGGGAAAGAATATGTAGAATGATTTCACGAAGAAGCAACCTTCCAATTTCTCTGAAGGAAGTTTCAAAGGAAAGAGGAAAATCGAGAATGATGCTATAGTGAAGAAAGAAGAGGCAAAGTTGACATTCTCATGGTAAAAAGGAAGGGAATGATGATGCTCACTATTAGAAGCTACATCCTGAACTAAGACCTAAGAGATTCAAAGGAAAAGGAAAGCCAAATACTGTTGCAACAATGCAACAAGATTTGGGATCTAATTCGAGGGATGAAACTCAGGTCATAGCTATTTGAGTGCAAGGTAAACCATCTTCTCATGATATTCCTAATTCTTCTATTCCATCTCCTAGTGATGAGAGCAGAATAAGTGAGATTTTTGATGCAAGGGTGATAATTAAGCATACATAAGTTGATACTCTTTTTAATAATGGTTCCCAAGTGAATTTAATATTTGAAGAAATTGTCAAGAAGCTAAAATTAGAAGAAACACCTAAGAAGGAGCCTTATCCTCTTAGTTGGGTTTGTGATACTCAAAAAATACAAGTAACAAATTAGTGTAAACTTAAATTTGTGTTGTAGCGGCTACAACCACTCTCCAAAATTTTTCCTTAGCTTCATTTTGGAGCCTCCTTGCCAACCTTTCACAACAACATGTCTTGCCTTGTCAAGTACACAAGCTTCAATGATTTTCTTGCAGAATAACAACTTTTCCATCAAAGCTTGTTGCATCCCCTTCATAGGTTGTTTCACCGAACTTGGTCCAACTACAGGCTGAGCAATTCCCTCAAGAAATTGCGCAATTTTGGAGGGGAACTAGCCTTCCCTCCAAAAATTGCACAATTTTGTCTGGCAGCCTATTGGGCTCTAGAATTGCGCAAATTTTCTTGTCACTGCTCACTAGAAACATTGTGCAATTCCTCTCAGCAGGACTGCTCAGCCCATAAATTGCATAACCCTGAGCAACAATTAGCTGCTCTACCCAAAAATTGTGCAATCCCTCTGGGTAGCTAGCCTAGCTCCCTCTTAGAAACTCACATTTTTTCCTCCCAGCGGAGTGGACTGTTGCATATGCAGTGGAGTTGGCTGGTTCCCTTTGGGACCAAGCAAAAATAATTTTCATGCATTGGCTACTCCTCCTAGAGTAGCATGCACAGGCATCCCTTGATCAAGGATCTACTTTTAACAGTGGGAGGTTGCATGCAAAGATCATTTTAGAGACCTCTTACCAAGCGTCGCTCTTCTTAGATTTGTGACATGCGTTTCACATCTTCGATTTTATGAAAACTCATGAACCGAACATTGCATAGCTCTTTCATCGCATCAACCTCGTAGCTCTGACATCCCACATTGCATTTAGGAGTCGTCGACACTTTCAACTCAGTTATCTTGGGGTAAGCCCGCTATTCATGACTTGCGCTGCGTTTTTGTTTCCTTTTGTGATTCTCTTTGTGTGAGTGATGTTTGCTTGATTTCAGTGAGCGCTTGTTGTCATTTAGATGCATACTAGCTTGTACTAGCACCATTTTAGTTTTCATTAACATCTCACTATTATCGCATGCATGGAACTTTTTTGCACGGACAGTCACCATTGTGGCAACTCACTTCACACACTTGCATGCTTTCCCATTTCCTAAATCTTGAACTTGTTGTTTGCATGAATGATCATTCACTCTTGTTTGCTCTAATCTCATCATGCATTCAGACTTCTCATGTTTTCAGTCGCCCGTTGGTCGAATTGCGATGCCTTGGCCCAAACTGTGCCTTGCTCGACTAGCACTATGCATTTCTGGAAGTGAAGGCTTTGCCGTCCCTCCAGAAATTGCGCAATTCTTTCCAGGCACTGACCTCCAGGCTTGCATTGTGTAATACTTTCCAGGCACTGACCTCCACGCTTGCATTGTGTAATTCTTGCCAGGCACTGACCTCCAGGCTTGCATTGTGCAATTCTTGGAGGCAGTGTCCTATTGGCCCCAGAAACTGTGCAATGTGGTTTGTTGGTTGCATGTCGCTGCTGATTGAAATTGCACATTGCGCAGTTTCAATGCTCAGCAGGCCAGGTCGGACCGTGCATTGCACAGTTCAAAAATCAATCAACCTCATGATAGCCCAAGCTATGCCTTGCAAAGTTTTGGCTATCAGTCACGCGACCTCCCAGCGGAAATTGCGCAACCTTCATGATCAGTCACACAGGTATGTGGCAAGTTAGTTCTCAAGCTCGTTTTGGTTTTTGACTGACAGATTGCTTGCCATGAGTGTTGCCATGTCTCCAAGTATCACAAGTGTTCATCTGCTTCTCAACAGCATAAGTACAATGGTTTCTAGGAGTGTAGAGTTGAAGACAATGTTCAGAGCACACTTGGGGATGCAGTCGATCAAGTGTCTATGAACTTGCCTACCCACGAAGACATCAAGTTGTTCATAGACATGGACATCAAGGTATGATGGCAATGACATCACAACAAGAAGCACCATGAACAAAAGTTGAAGGAAATATACCAAATGCAACGAATGCAAGAGGAAAGTTGTTGACAACATAGAGGCGGAACAAAGTTGCATGCTCAAGCAAATCCACTTGTGATGAAAGA
>APFE031169665.1:27162-49103 GCA_000404065.3 Pinus taeda
AGATTGAATGAGATGTGGATATTAGATAGGTGAGGAGTTAAAGAGGGCAAGAAAACCCAGGGATTCTCTTCAAACAACTGAAAACATAAAAAACTAAAACAAACCATAGGTAGAGCACTGCAATTTCAATGGATTCTACCTTTACTCTTGTCTGATTTAGTTAAGAAGAAACAAGATAGATAATGGAATACATAACGCACAAGTAAATTCACAATTATAGAAGAAAGCACTATACCAAACCAAAATGTTACATGAATCCCAAAGAGTGCTGCAAACCCTGGTCTCTATTCCTTAGCCAAAACTGCTGATATGAGTATACAATGAAGTTCCAAGCTTTCTCAAAAGTCCAACCATGCTAATGACTAAAAAATCACAAGATATAGACAAACCATAGCTCATCCTAGCCTCTAGGGGTCGAGCTCACAATTTTAGGAGTTGTTCCAACTAATTCTAAACTAAGAACTAGAAATTAGGCAGTGGAACAACATACCTCTAGAAACTAGGGATCTGATTCATTCAGTTGCAAACAACTTTTTGATAGATGAATCTACCTCCATGAGTGAAAATTTGACATATTTACATCAAGATCCATCCATTCACATGAAATTACATCATAAGTTTGACATTAAAAAAGAGAAAAGTCAAACTGTCAAGACCCTAGGTGAAAAACAGAGTATTCTTGGTCAAATTGAGCAAAATTTACCCAATGAGCCGCGCTGATTTCCCTATGCGTAGCGCCTATTTGAAGCTACTTTTGGAGGCCTTCCCGGTGTCCAAATTCGTTCCAAGTGTGCTTTTTCGAAAGGTCTCCTGTCTAGTTTCCAACCCAAGTGGAATTTTTGAATTTGGCCTCCATTTTCCCCTCCAAAACTGAGTTCTCCCAACACCGCTTCCTGTGTGTCAAAATAGGGGCAGTAAGGTCAATTTTTGAGTTTTTTTGACCTTTCTGAGGGCTCAAAACTTGTCAAAATTTCTTGGCCATTGGTAGGAAAGCATATTTTTTCATGCCAAATCCAAAAATGCTGAGTTTTTGTCATTTGGAGGCTCCCATCAAAAGCGAGCGCCAGGTGGCGCGGCGCATAGGGCAAAAAATTTCGTGTTTTAGCCCAAAAATTTCAAAAATGCAAAAAGTGTCCCAAATTTTTTGAAATTTGGGCTGTGTCTTCTCCATCAAGAACTGTGTTGGGCCAAGGAAGCCTCAACAAATATCTGAAGTCTATCGTGCTCTTTTCACCTCCTCGATGCCCTCTTTAACTTTGCCTTCAAACTCCTGATTCTTGCCTTGTAGACTTTGTGTCACGCCATGTAATGATAAGCCATATGCCTCAACAACGTCTTCTCCCTGTTGGCCTTCTCCAACAACCTTTATAAGTGGATATTAACTCTTTCAAGCCATGATTCCTAATCGGCATTGATTTCTTGCTCCAGTGATGTGAGCTCCACCTTCCTCCTTTTGGCAGCTTGGCGGTTCTCTCGTATGTTTTGCAACTCCATAATCGCTTGCTAATCCTCAAGCTGTTTGTTTCTTTGCTCCAGGTATTTTATTATCCACTTAGCTCTTTCCAAGTTGAGGGGCAAAGCATTGATATCCGCTTGTTGCTCCTGGATGACCTCTTTGAGTTTTGAGCTTTGTGGGCCCAAATCAGTATCATCATCCTCAATGAGAATGAAATCAGTCTCCTGGTCACCTGAAGGCCCCTCATCCTGTAATGGCCTCTTGCCTTCGTCCTAAACCTTCTGTTCTGATGAAGGAAGCGAGACCCCTTCCACCCCGGGTGGAGATAATACTCGCTTTGCTGCTGCAAACAACCGTCTAGTGCCCTTTTGATAGGTGATAAACACCACCATAATAGCGGTCTGTGTCTCATGAACCTCCTGCTGATGTGAAGGTCCAACTGTCTCATGCAAAGCCTCTGGAGGTCCCTGAAGAGCTGTGAAGAACTCATGAGAAATGAAGTCCTCCCATGAGATGCCTTGCAAACCGAGCTGATGCATGACCACGATTTTAATGAGAGAAAAACGATATATACTATTGAACTACTGCTGAGGAGTCTTGTGTTGTATTAGGGTGGTCATCTTCTAAATATTTCGGCACATGAAGTAGGGGAGATTCATCATTCTCACCCTGGTAAAGTGCATCAATAATCTGATGTGATAGGCATATAGGCGAGAAAACCGACCCTCACAGCTGAAATATTTCATTATTAGTTTCATTAAAGGAGCATATGAATCTTTGAGGTACCGAAAGGGAAAAACTCTGCTGAGTTGTCTCAAATAATTGGGCTTGATATATGGTTCTTAATATTCCCTGTCAATTTGCTGCCTTTTGTTCCATTGCTCCCCAAAATTAGGAATGCCGGTTGCTATAGAAATAGATTCTGGTGTTAAAGTGAATGTTACACCAGCTAGAGTAGTTTGGCCATTATGTAGATGAAGCACAAATAACTGGGCCAACTCATGATGATACTGGACTCTAGCAACCATCTCATAGAACTCATAGCAAGACTGGTGTTGGAAGCATGTGATAGCGAGAGGGTAGGCCTGTAGCTCAGCAAGAGTAGAAGGTTCCTCTCATATATGTTTTCCACCCTTATGAGGCCTCCTTGGTGCATGTACCTTTGTAGGAGAGTCACTGTGCATCTCTTCATCACGGTCATATGAAGGGTTAGACTCCATGTTTGCTAGTGAGTGAGTTTTCTTGATGAGTAGTAGGAGATTTATGGTGTTTTTAATCTTCTGCCACCAAGGGAAAAGTATATGAGGGATTGTGGAGGGAGAGAGTATGAGGGATTTTCGGACTGTTAGGGCAACGTTTTGCTTGGGAAATAGGGGATTAGGGAGTGATATGTAAGCTTTAGGGACAGCTATTAGGGTTTGGGGATTTATAGTTAGGATTTGGGAAAATGGGAATTGGGGATAGGGATGACTGAATATGGGAGTTAGGGAATGGGTGGATAAGCTGAGAAAATGAGTGAAAAAATGAAGGAGTGGAAGAATAAACTTGGCAGGAAAATGACAAATACAAACCCTAAGCAATATTCTTTGAGAAATGGCAAGGAAGTAGGGTTTGATTTTTCTTTTATACAACCACCATAAACTTTAGAAAAAAACCTTCACTAGCAAGGAAAAGATGTTGACTTACTTGCAAAATAGAAGACTTGAGTGATTTTGGCAATTTGAGGGAGTTTTTGAGAGAAACGTGCTTGGCAGCTCTATGCACCGCACCTCAAACCCAGCGTGCTGCACCTCATGTGTGCACCGCACCAGTGCAAAATAACGCTGAAGATCGCGGTCCTATGCGTCGCACCTCTTGTATGCGCCACGCCACTCACCTAGTGCGCCGTGTCCACGAATTTGGACAATTTTTCTCCAAACTCACTTCCTTTGCTCAAACACGGCCTTCACTTTGCTCAATCTTGTTCTTTAAATGAAAGTGAGTTTTTGAATTGAGAAAATGTTTTATATACAAGGAGATTTTTAATTTTGATTCATAAAAACCCACTTTTATAATTTTGCAATGTGACTTTACTTGTCAACTCTGTTTTTTGAGCTTTTCACTTTATTTGAGCTTTTTGATGAACTAAATGACTTGATTTGTGTTTGCTTTGCAGGGGATGGAGCTACTGAGGCTTGGCAAGGTGGCCAGGGTTTCCACTGAAGTGATTTACATACGAAGAACTGAAAATACATGAATTTATACTATAAAAGCCTAAAATGCTATGTTTTTCCTCAAAACAGAGTTTTGAGAAAAAATACATTTCTGAGTGAAATTTATTGGTACTGGAACTTTATTCAACCTCCTCATGTGCCTGCTGATTCTTATTGGACATTTTGGAGACCTTTTTGATGAAACCCTAGACCTAATGAAATCGAAACCCTAAAAAAGACTTGCAAATTCGAAGACAAAAAGTAACTGCATATGATTTTGATGAATAAAATGGGCCAGCAGGTAAAAGACATGAGGGAAAATGTACAACAAGCCACCACCGTTAGATGATCCATGCTCCTAATGGAATGCAACTGACTGATGAAGACACCTAATATGCAATGCAACAAGAGGATTTGATCTTTGATAGAGGGATGAAGATACCGACACTAACATGTCTTATGGAAATGACTTCATAATCTCAGAAGAGCTCTCGGATAACTTGTCACATTAAACATATGATGGTGGAGGCCATGTAGCCTTGGTTAGGCACACGGTTGGGGTTATAGGCTCATGTGAAAGAGATGGAATGTTTGAAGAATACATGACCTGCGCCTTGTTCGTCTACACGCTTTGAGGGAACCCCGTGCATTGGTGTGCCATGCTGCTCGAAAAATCTATTCATTCTCTTGCTCATTTAGTCATAGAGATAGACCTGCTTTCAATCACTTTAACCATAAAGCACTCGATCAAGAAATTTTGAAATTATGAAAAACACCTAATGAATACGTTGATCAGTTTTACAAATGCTTTTGTAATCTTGCATACTGATTTCACGAAGGCGAAATTGATGGGGAATTTCTTTATGGAAGATTTGAGTATCTTCTTCACATATCTGAACCCCACTCAACACACTTCGGTGATGGAGCTGCACAATCATAGGTAGGAACAGTTGTTGTCACAAGTGACTGTCCGCCTTCACCTCCTCAAACAACTCCACCACCGCAAAGTGATGTGGGAGATCATGCACACACATTTGTTGAACTGTCACATCCTCCCACCCCACCTGCTCTTGATATCTACACATATTTGGCTTGGAAGCCTATTGGTTGTCATGTGGATTCATTCCCTCAACCTCCGTCCCGCGTTCTTTTGATCCTACGGATTGTACTGTCTTGTGTTTTCCCATTCCGGACTTCTCACCTGTTGCAAACGAGGATCAAGTTGTCGATGGAGTTGGTGTTATGGAGCCAACCTGTGCCATCATTCATGATGAGTGTGTGCGGGAATCTAAAGAAGAACCTACGGTGAAGGATGACTCCCTTCCAGCTGTGCCTAATCCGTTTTATTCTGACATCCCTTTTGATTCCGCCATTGCTGATTTCCCCTGTGAAAACCCATTTCCAGATTTTTCTACTTCCAATCGTTCAAAGAACACGTCGGATGTCAATCTGTCATCACAGTGTGGAGATGACACATCTTCCTCCGAAAATCCGTCCAATCTGTCATCTGTCATTTCTGAAAACATAAAAGGTGAACATCTTTGCTTCTCATCTACCCCTATGCCCGACTCATCAAATCATGAGGATGCCGACAAACATCCTGAATTTTATGATCTTAGTTGTCGTGATCTCTCTACTTCTTCATCTAATCATGATGTTGATTCAATCATTGTTAATATGTCTAAGGCACTGGTCTACGTTGATCTATCTGTCAACGAAGTCAAAACCCCGTAGACTATTGAGGCACTTTAGCCTGAGCTGATGGTTATGTCAAGCCCTCGCTGTCCTAAGGTTGGTTTCACTTCTGGTCAGGAAATTATTGAAACACTCAAGGTTCCTCATCACTCTCTGCTTTGCATTGATCATCAACCAAACACCTGATTTCGCTTCCTCCACTCGAACTACATGATCCCATCGCTCATGCATTGGAGGAACCTTACACAGCAAGCACACATGCACAACATAAGTGGTCTACCTTTATCACATTTGCTTGCATGTCACAGTCAAGAGAATGCATACACTCGACATCTTCACGTAGTGTAGCACAACACAATGGCAGCTCCACAGAGTGCATGTCATGCACTTTCACTCATATTTGTTTTGTGGTCACTTGTAAGCTCAGAGTGTGTGCATCTTCATCCTTATATATTTCATGCTTGTTGGTTTGCACAACTACGATGTTCGCAAACTGTGCCTTCACCAACATGGTTCAACCAATGCGTTGATGGTTGCATTAGAAGTATCACCTCACATGAGATGACCCATGCACTATTAGCTTAGGAGTAGGGGTAGTTTTTTCTTACATGCATGATTGCTTCTTTCTTTGCGTGTTTGTTTGCTTGCTTGTTCATTTTCTTACTCGCTTTGCTTTTTCATTTTCTTCTCCTTCTTGCCTTTCTTTTTGGTTTGTTTTCTTGTTATTGTCCATAGGTTAGTTTTGCATGGACCCTGTGCGACTCTTGAAACAAGCTGGGTAAAGTATAAGAGGACTTGTACATCTATCAATATTTGGTTATCTGTTGTCTGCTCTCTTATGTAAGAACTTGTTGTATTTAGTCCATGATACGTTGATGGAAAATAGGTACTGTTCAAAGTGAATCTTGGTGGAAACACAACACTTGCATGCTAACTAGTGTCACCTACTCTAGTTGGTTGTTTTTGGGTTAACCCTTGTTAGCTCAGTCAAGTAGAGTAAGGTGAGGGGGGAAACTTTAACAAGCATGTCAAAGGTATATAATAAACTAATTCTTTGAAGGAACAACCTCTTCTGCTCTTAATAAGTCGAGATCCCTCTTCTATCTCTGCAAAAGAAGAGAAAGGATCTTTGCATAGAGAGGTGATGCAAGTAATTCCGTCGGGGTACTAACCAGGCTTGCTGGTAGCAGAGCGATGCTTGTGTTCCTGCGTGACTCCATTGGGGTACTATTTGGGCTTGTTGGTAGCGGAGCAACACCAGAGATGAAACTAAGACTTTGACGACTATAGTGCTTGTGCACCAATATACCCCTCAACCCCAATCGAAACAACTATGTTGACTTGGTTTGGAATGTGTGTTAATCGACCAAGATCTTGGCAGATGCTACATCTTACAATCATGCAAGTGTGGAAACCAAGATGAACTTATAACTAAACAATACTTCTGGAGTTGTTAGACTTGCTTTTCATGAACAAGGTCCATTGAAAGTGCTAGAGTTCTACTAGTGTGTTTCCAAGTGTTGTAGTGGCTACAACCACCCTCCAAATTTTTTCCTTAGCTTTGTTTTGGAGCCTCCCTATCAACCTTTCACAACAACATGTCTTGCCTTGTCAAGTACACAAGCTTTAGTGATTTTCTTGCAGAATGACAACCTATCCATCAAATCTTGTTGCATCCCCCTCATAGGATATTTCACCAGACTTGGTCCAGCTATAGGCTAAGCAACTCTCTCAAGAAATTGTGAAATTCTGGAGCGGAACCAACCTTCCCTCAAAAAATTGCACAATTTTGTGTGGCAGCCTACTGGGCTCCAGAATTGCGCAAATTTTCCTGTCACTGCTCACTGGAAAAATTGCGCAATTCCTCCTAGTAGGACTGCTTAGCCTAGAAATTGCGCAATCCTGGGTAGCAGTATGCTGCTCTTCCCATAAACTGCGTAATCCCTCTGGGCAGCTAGCCCAAATCCCTCCCATAAATGAACATTTTTTCCTCCCAGTTGAGTTGACTGTTGCATGTGTAGTTGAATTGACCGGTTCCCTTTGGGACCAAGAAAAACTGATTTGCATGCATGGGTTGCTCCTCCCATTGCAGCGTGCAAAGGCATTCCTTGATTCAGAGATCTACTTTTAATAGTGAGAGGTTGCATGCAAGGATAATTTCATAGACCTCCCACCAAGTGTTGCTCTTCCTAGATTTGTGGCATGCGCATGACATCTTCGATTTGATAAAAAATCATGAACCGGAAACTGCAGAGCTCTTTCCTCTCATCGACCTTGTAGCTCTGACATCCCACATTGCATCTAGGAGTCGTTGGCACTTTTAGCTTAGTTGTCTTGGGGTATGCCTGCTGTTCATGACTTGCACTGCGTTTCTGTTGTTTTTTGTGTTTCACTTTGTGTGAGTGTTGTATGGTTGATTTCAGTGAGCACTTTCTATCATTTACATGCATACTAGATTATACTAGCACTGTTTCAGTTTTCGTTAACATCTCACTGCTATCACATGCATGGAACTATTTTGTATGGATGGTTGTAATTGTAGCGACTCGCTTCACACACTTGCATGCTTTCCCGTTTCCTGAATCCTGCACTTGTTTTTTTTCATGAATGATCATTCACTCTTGTTTGCACTCATCTCATCATGCATTCACACTTCTCATGTTTTCATTCGCCCGTCAGCCGGACTGGGCTGCTTTGGCTTGGACCATGCCTTGCTCGTCTAGCATTATGCATTTCTGGAAGCTAAGGCTCTGCCTTCCCTCCAAAAATTGCACATGTTTAGCTAGGCATTGACCTCCAAGCTTGCATTACACAATTCTTGGAGGCAGTGTCCTGTTGGCTCCAGAAATTGCGTAATGCAGTTGGTTGGTAGCATGTCAATGCTGACTGAAATTGCACATTGCACAGTTTCAGTCCTTAGGAAGCCAGGATGGACTGTGTACTGCGTAGTTCCAGCAGTTAATCAACCTCATGACAGCTCGAGCTGTGCCTTGCATAGTTTTGGTAGTTAGTCTCCCGACCTTTTGACGGAAATTATGCGACCTTCATGATAAGTCACACAGGTATGTTGCAAGTCAGTTCTCAAGTTCATTTTGGTTTTCAACTGACAGATTGCTTGCCATGAGTGTTGCCATGTCTCTAGGTATCGCAGGTTTCCATCTGTTTCTCAGTAGCACAGGTACAATGGTTTCCAAGAGAGCAGAGTCAATGACACCATTCAGAGCACACTTGGGGATGCAGTCGATCAAGTGTCTATGAACTTGCATACCCATGAGGAGATAAAGTTGTTGATAGACAAGGACATCAAGATATGATGAAAGTGGCATCACAATAAGCAACAACTGAAGGCAGCATACCAGATGCAATGAACGCAAGAGGAAGGTTGTTAACAACACAGAGGTAAAAAAAAGTTGCATGCTCGAGCAGATCCACTTGTGATGAAAACAAATTAGGAGACTTAGGATATGAGGTGACGATGCGACATGAAGATCACGTGAAGGAAAATAACAAAAAAAAGGAGTTTCATGTGCTGAAGCAGCAACCCAAGGAAGAACATGAGTTGCATGGACAAGAGAGTGCAGCAGGAACAGGCACAATAGGGGGTGCAACATGCACTCACTGATGAAACTATGACCGTACAAGTTATAGATCCATTCCAACAGCTGGCATGGGGCAGAAAAGGTGAGAAGTGTTGTTGATTACATGTAAGGGAATGCAACAACATGCATGTCATTGTGCACATGCATGCGATCCTACCCATTCAGCACACTCACCGAGGCAAAGACAAGAAGAAAGTCCGACTGGAGCTGAACATGCAATTGATAGTTGATGCGCATGACCACTAGCACATAGTGGAAGATTAGCACGGACACTATGCATCAGTGTGTTGCTAGTTTGGCCACACCTAAGAAGACCATGCGCATGCTAGCATACAATTTGGATGGAGGAGCCATACCAATGCACTCGGATGTAACAAAGGCAAGAGTTCACTTCAGCAAGATGTCACCATGGAGCGCATGCACACCATCATGGACGACCAAGCTTGGCATAAGCTCACCACCTTCATCATCACAAGCATGTCAAAGAGCTGGTCTCACCACAATGGACTGAGTGTCATTGATGTCTTTTATGGCTTTCCCAAGCCATTTTGTCTCACATGGCACATGTGCATTGTAATGTAATGTATTGTCAAGTGGAAGTTCAAGGGTCAATAGTTGGATGTAACAATCATATAGTAGATGAAGAGTCATGAGGGTATATGAACTATCACAAAGGGGAATGTCAAGGGTCACCCCACCCTTTGCTATAAATAGAACCTCATAACTCATTGCAAAGGCTTTTAGTCAGCTAAGTTTCCAATAAGACTATTTTGGAGAGAGCTTGGACAGTATTGTAACGAGCCTTGGCTTCTACACTACACAAAGCTAGTATATCTCTTTGGAGGAGTAGGCGGTTGTGGTTGTAACGTTCCACTGTCAGAACTAGTGGTTGGACATGGATGTATTATATGATTGGAACTTAAACTTATCAATATAACAGAGCCAACATGTTTCATGCATATGTTGTATTGTATTCTACGCTATCTAGTTTATTCTAAATGATATATGTATTTGTTTGCTTACACGTGCATGTATGGACTATTCTGTATAAGTATGTAAGAATATTTCTGAAATGTGTTGTTGGTTTAACCATCACTTTGGATTGCTCATTAACTTTCTTTCCAACTTGTGATGCAACTTCGCTCGTGTGTTCCCTTCCAAGCCACGTACTATTATAGGTTTCCAAGGGGTGCACTCACTTCACCCTTAGTGTGTTAGAACCTCTCATGCACCTTCCTTGACTTACTGCAGCTGTCACACCCTTGCTCCTAACAGGGAAATCTTACTTGCCTCTGTACGAAATCGCGGTCAAGGCATTACCGTAAGACCCACTACTGGGACTCCTACACCAAACAGTATGAGATCTAATTTGGACTTCTTACCGGGGATATCCCCTTATATGTTGGCAGGTCCAACACTGTCAACAATTTGCTATCACTTCAAAATTTGTGGATGAGGTTGAATGAGACGTGGTTCCTCTTGATATTTGCAAAATTGTATTGGGAAGCTATTGATGGTGCTGGAAATCTGTCAACCAAGGGGGTATCCCTGATGTGAAGTCCCAATTATACCTCAAACCGTTTGGAGTAGGAGTCCCATTCAGAGTATCAACTCAGTTTCCATATATTCTTATAGATTTTCCTTGGCTACAAGTTTCAACACAAGAGAGTAATGCACAGGTTCTTTCAGATCAACAAGTGAGTATGGCTTGTGAAACGTTCAGTTGCGGAAAGTATTAAGGTTCTTCTACTGAAAGGGGAAAGAAAATTGGGCCCTTTAGAGATCAGTAATAGTACTAATCTAGAAAAGGAACATGAGCATTATACATATGAATGAATCTTTGATCAACCAACGAAATAGTTCACAAGGAAGCAAGAATTGTTAAAGCAAATACACACCTTCAATAAGATAAGTACCAAAGCTATCGAAATAGTTCAATTTCCTTATTACATATGAGAACAACATACATCACAAACATTCAAAGAATAGTCTTACAATATTCATGACATATGTATGAAAGTGTGCTGGCTCAAAGAGCTTTTGAATTAAGTAAATGTTCCAAGATACATCAAGACAGTGAACATCACTAATCCCAATAGTGGGGTGTTAGAGCAGTCCCTCATTCCTACAAAACAAATATCATCCTCTCCAATGCCTAGTAGGAGGAGCCAAGGTGAAAAGTCCTTCACATAAGCGATGAGAGTGTATATATAACAAATGGGGTGATTATTCATCTCCCTTGTGAGTCTTTTACCACCTTCATGATTATTTGACTTCTTTATGACCTTTCAACTCCCACATGACTTTTCACATTACATGGATGACTATTGGACTTCCACTTTAGATTTCATTTTCTAATATTGAATTTACATAATCCACAAAATGATGTGGCACACGGTGACTCATGACATGACATGACATTGATGACATGGATTGCATGATGACATGGCAATGCCAAGTCACTCTTTGTTGCTGCTCTCTTTGTGTCTTCTTGAAAGATGGTTCATGTCATTAGGGGAATTTTGAGTTCTAAAATGGGCCTCATAAGAAAAATGTACAATCAAAATAAACTTTATAAGAACCAATAGGATTCAATATGATGATGTCAACCATGGGGGATGATTCACCATTTTTGGAGTAGAAAAGTAAAAAGATTAAAAGATTAAAAAATAATAAAACTACTTTTTCAACTCTTATTTTCAACTTATCTCCCTACTCAAATTTTGAGCAGGAGTACTCGTTGGATGCAAAATTTAATTCCTCATCCAAGGAGTACCCATGTTGAATACTGTCAATGGACCGTGCTACATGAAAACAAGAGATTGCAATCACGATTTTTATGTATTTCTCATTTTTGCATAGCAGGGTCCATTGAAAGTATAAACATGGGTACTCCTTCGATGATGAATCAAATTTTGCATCCAATGAGTGTTTTTGCTCAAAATTTGAGTAAATCCATAGGGAGATAAGTTGAAAATACAAGTTGATTTTTTTTTCCTCCCTCTAAACTTTGATGATGTAAGCTAATCTTATTTTATTATTTCCACTATTATTTTATATTTTTCTTAGGAGGCCCATTTTAGACCTCAAAACTTCCCTAATGTCTTCTTCTTCCTCCTCCTTATGACTTGAAGATAAGGAGTCTTCAATGTGATCTTGATATGCTATCTTCTGTTGTAATCTAATGTTCCTTCATCTTCTTTCCTAATGATCATCTTATATCTTCAGTTCCATAGGTGTCTTCCAACATGATATCCTTCTTCTTTTCCACCATCATCATCTTATCATGATAAGACAAAGTCCCTACAACTGAAAACCACTCATGAGAAGCTGACATCAGTTTGAAACTCTTAATATAACATGCTTAATGAAATCACCTATTAGGGTTGGACCCTGATGATTGATTGGGTGATTGACCCAAGGATTGCACAGTTCCAGAGGCCATGGTCTAGGACTGAGACTTGAGACTGCATAATGCGTAGTTCAGGATGGCCAAGATCAAAGGATTGCACAGTTGAAGAGTTCAAGAATTCAAGGCTGGGGCTTAAGGCTTGAGGTTGCGCAATGCATAGTTCTGTATGGGAAAACTTAAGGAACTTCGTAGTTGAGGGATTCAGGAGGTCAACCTTGAGGCTTGAGCCTTGAAGTTGTGTAATGCGTAGTTATGACAAGCCAGGCTTAGGTTATTGCATAGTTGAGGAGCTCAAGAGCTCAAGGTTAAGGCCCGAGGCTTGGAGTTTCCCAATGTGTAGTTCTGGTAGGAGAAAAACCTGGGAGATTGCATAGTTGAGGGGTTCAAGGGCTCAAGGTTGAGGCTTGAGGCTTGAAATTTACCAAAGCACAGTTCTAGAGGGAGAATAGTCTCATGGATTGCGCAATTGTGTAGCTTAAGGTGTCAGGCTGGAAGCTTGAGGCTTGACACAGCGCAATGCGTAGTTTGGCTGACTGGGAGGTATAAATCACGCAATTATGGAGCTCAAAGATCAAGGATGGGCACTGTGACTGCGATGTTGTAACTTATTTTTAACATAGCTATTTTATATTTTTGTTGAAAAAAAGAAAAATGAAAAAATAAGGAAAAGAAAAAAAATTATATATATATATATAAAATATATATATATAATAATATATATATATAATATAAATATATATAATATATATATTATTATACATCTAATATATATATATATATATAATAAATATATATATAATATATATAATATATAATATATATATATATATCAGAAAAAAAGAATGACAAAAAGAAAGAAGAAAAATATCAAAGAAAGAATATGGGGATATAAAGAGTATATGTAAAGAAAATAAAAATAAGAATCCCCAAAACCATGAGCTAGCTAAAATGCCGCAATATTTTTATATATTATTATTTATATTCTTGCATATTTGCCAAAAAATTATAGTTTAATTTGCAAATAAAGGTTGATCTGATGTTTTTTTGTTTAATAATAAATATCAATTCGAAATCTACGATCAGATCTTCCCCACCCCCATCAACGATGAGGATGTGTTCGGGATCCCCCCTCACCATCAGAGTTTAATGAGAGGGGGGATGGGGTCCAAAAATTTGTATTTCATATTACCTCCATAAGATACGTGATGCATCCACGGTGACTTCGAGGACCCCCTCTCCAAAATTATTAACTGCCCACCCCCCCGAAAACTGATTTCTACTCCCGCTCCACTCTCGCTCCCAGTCACACCTCACCATATGTCCTATTCCTATTCGTCCCTGCAAGTTAGCCATTAAACATTTAATTACTTCTGCTAAATGTTCATATACCCGTTTAGCCATGAAAATTTCGTGCTAACATTCAATTCTTTAATTGGATGCACCAAAAATTGTTATAACTTCTACAACCACTCAAGTTCCTTCTTTTAAAAAGACACACATCCCTCTGCTCATTTCCTTTGTGTCGTTCAAGCTCTAGAATCACCAGTTTGAACTCTGAAGTCTACCAATCATGCAACTGCTGATTTTAATAAACTAGTAATCAACAATTCTCTGGTAATATTAGCAACCTTAGCCTGCAATTTCCTAGTTTACAATGTCTTCGTTAAAATGCAAATCAAAGTTAGTGGTAGAAAACCCTACATTACCTTCTGTAGTTAACCTAGATGAGCTTCCCCTGGTAGACACAGAATATAAAATCTCAGAAACCCAATGTGAATTCAACCTCTATGAACTCCACAATTGGGAAAACCATAAGTTTCTTGATGTCAGTGATGTATTGAGCATTTGGGATCCTTTCCTTCCTCAATTCGTTTTTCCCCAGACCCATAACTTCTCTGAATTCGTTACCTGGTGTCATTTGAGATATCTTCCTAGTCAGAGGGAGGTAATTGCCCAAAATAATGAAGTCTTATTTCCTATTACTCCTGAGTCTATATGTCAAGCACTTCAAATCAATCCTTTAGCCCCTCTGTACCCATTTTCTACTGATTCTCTTGTGGAGATTTACCAAAAACTCACATTTCCTTGGCGAGCTTGAATTTTTGTGCCATTTTTTCCTTGAGAATTTTGAGTTGCCTAGGGCCAATCCACCTTATTCCACTTCATTTTTTCCAAAAATGTCTAAGCAAGTCATCTCTATGGTCGCATGTCTATTAGGTTATTCTACTGATCAATGGGTCGATGAAGTGATATCAGTATTTCTATCAGTTTTCTTTGTGGGTAATAAACCCTCATTGTTTTTAAAATATAGCCATTTTTTGATAGATAACATTAATGATCAGTTTTTAAAGTTTTCAATTGAAGGCTCTTTCAAACATTAGTCATTCCTAGTGTATTTACTTTTGTTTTATTAAGCATACATATTCAAGTTTCCATCGCAAAAGTTAGATGCACAAGGGAAGCCTCAGTTAGTCACTCACTGGGCTTTCATGGTAAGGAAAAACACATAATAATTTTCCTTCAGTGATTATGTAAATCAATTTCTGCTTATCTTTTGATGACTTCTAAGAAGTGATGTTATACCAAGGATTTCTAATGAAATTAGAAGAATTCTCCACCTCACTAAACAAGCCAATTTGTAGACTGCTACCTCTACCTGAATTACATAGAAATTAGAATATATGGATGTGAACTTCCTCCCCACAAGTTACCAATATCTGTACCAATCAGAATCTTTTCCTTTGAATATATCAGGCAAATGATGAACATGGATGACCTAGAAGTTTTATCTAGAAAACATAAAGCCCAATTCAAGTAAAAAGTACACAATGGCCAGTTTGTGAATACCAAGGCAACAATGAAGAAGGCCAATATGTTATTAAAGCAAATGAAATTCAAAGTGAGATTTACCTGGTCCTATGATCCCTTGGGGATTATTTCAAAGTTGAGAGTTGAGCAGAAAAAACTCCATATATACATACAACCAGGCTAAAGATAGAGAAATATTCAAATCAAGAAGAGTGGCAAGAGAATACATTATAGCAAGCTAAAGAACATATTGTTAGTTAGACATCTTCACACACTCCAGTTCCTCAAGAAAAAGAAACCAAAATACCAAAAGAAAGTGTGTCTCCTACAAAATTAGAAAATCAAGCTATAGGTTTCACAATTTTTAAAATGAGAAAGAAGACAAACACTAGTTAAGAGTCTGTAGAGGACAAGAGTTCATAGTAGAAAACTACAGTTGTGATGACATGATTTTCCTTTTCCAAAGATTGAAGAAATTACAGATTCTCCTATATCCTTTGTTTCTCATGATTCAACACAACAATTTTCTAGATACAGGAGATTAAAAGGAAAAATGAAGCATTGAAGGCCACCACTTATTCATAATTTTGGAAGTAGTCTTCCACTACATAATACAAGCTTCTATCTGCACTTGATACTGAGAAGGGTCAATTTCAATTGGCTTTCTTGGAACCAAAAATTCCAGTCCCTAAGAGTGCAGAAGATTACAGAACTTCCATTTTTTCTTTTGATACCAAGAAAATTCATGCCATTGATCAGATTGACTTACATAAGCAGGTTGGTGAAATGATATATTCCACATTGACAAGTTCAGCAATGGCAGCTTCCAAAATTCAAGCTTCCCTGAATAATATTCATTTAAAATTGAAGATGGATGGAATGTCATCGTTGGCCAAAGATACCTGAATCAAAGCTCTTGAAGATCTGATGATTAAGCCAAGATATGATCCTAGTAGTATTAGAGTGGTAGAAGAAATGATAAAAAATAAGAATGCTAACATTCAAACATTGAGGAAGAAACTTAAGCTTCCTACTATTGAACATCCACAAGCAAAGGAAGTTGGTCAACTAGAAAGGGAGAAAAAACATGTTCAAATTGATAGTTGAATAGAATGTTCAAATTCAGAAAATGGAAACTAATATGGAATCACTCTTAAAAGAAAAAGAAAAACAACTCAACATTTCAGCTGCTATTCATATATCCATTACTTCTACAGTAGGTACTTCAGCAATAGGGACATCTACAACAACAACCATCATAGTAGAAACACAATCTACTGACTCAAGATAACAACTATCATAGGCCATGGGAGACTTATCTATGAATGATCAAGAGATTGAAAAACTAAAAATGCAGCTTAAAAAGATATATGAACAAAAGATTAAGTCTGATAATGCATATTTGGCCAAGATTCATAAAAATTATAAATTAACTTAGCAATTAGAAGTTTATGAAAATGAATCCTTAATTGTACAATGCATTGCTCAAGTGAAAGAGAATATTTGGATAAACATTAATGTATCAGTGACTGATTTATAGCATTCAATTGAAATTATTTTTGGGAAGGAAGGTTTATTGCAGAGGTCACAGGAAGCATTTGCAAAAATAAAGAAGGACCTAGATCACAAACCTAGAGATGCTATAGGGATAATCAAAGTGCTAAACTCTGAGACAAAAGATTAGCTGGAAAAATGCGACATTGAAGACATAAATGAAGTTGTCTTTGAGGCCAGAAGGATTTTAACAAAGATAAATTTAATGCTACCACTTGAGAACAAGTGTGAGAATTTGGTTGTTCAAAATAAGAAATTTCACAGGAAATTTAATGTTTTACATCAGAAAGGACTTCCAACTTTGCAAGATAGAAGTGGAAAATTTATTACACTTGAAGATTATCAACAGAGGCTACATAATATAACAATGGACAAGACCAAATTTGCCAAAATCAGAGGAATTATTACTGGGAAAGCCTTCATTGAAGGTTTAAGCTATGATTTTAATACAACATGAAATTAGGCATTTGTTTCTAGTTCGACCCACTTTTGAAAAGTATAACGAAGTCGATGAGTCATATAGGAAATTTTTAAAATTTTCTATCCTTGATGAAAAGAGATGGGATAAACTATGTGAACTCTTCAAATAGGAACATAATGCAAAATTTTGGGAGAAAACAACACAATTTTAGTAGAAGACAACAAAATTTCATGGATAGTCATAACAAGAAACAAATTTCCAGCTACAGTCATCAACAACATCCCTCAAAAATAGTTCAAATCCACTATTCTTAGTTCTATTTTTGTAATATCAGAAACATTGTGGGATGATATTATACTTTCTGATAAATTTTGATTCCAGTTTAGATATGTTAGAAATTCGAACTCTATATATATTTTGTATTTCAAAGAAGACAGGGTTGAACCCTTGTGATAAACCAACAAGCATGCTTGTAATTTTATGAACTATTTCTGAAGATTAATAGAAGGATTCTGGACACATTTTGAACAACTTGTGTATCTCTGTGAGTTCCTCTAGTATTCATTTATGTTATCATTTTATATTTTATCTAAAGGTAACACAAAAGTCTGCATAAGATTAGATTGAATATCAATCTCTCTAAAAGCTCCTGAAAAGTTATCATTAATTAAAGAGATTAATTAACTGAAACCATTTGTTTCAGTTAATTCCTCTAAATCAATAAATTGTTGCCTTATGTCATCTCTTATACATGTACTGTTTGCGTGTAGAAAATTTCTATATGCATTTTCTATATATAAGGAATTAGTTGTTCAGTTTGAATAATTAAAGAATTATATATCTGTTGATGGTGATGGACCCGCCAACATTTAGGGGATCACCCTGGTATGAAGTCCAAACTAGACCTCAAACCGTTTGGTGTGGGAGTCTCATCCGGTATGATGGCTTGGTTTCCATTATCTTAAAGATTTGCTTCAGCTCTTGCTTGTCAGCACAGGAGAGTGGTCTACTTTGCCTTCGAGTAGTGAGGTTTGCGTGCCTGGTGATTGCTAGTGTTACTTGTGTCAATGGTTATTTCACTGTAGAGGGAGAGAGCGGGAGTGAGTCCCAAGTCGGATGAAGCATAAAAATTGTTATTGAAGCATAAAACTGATAGCTTGGAAGCTTTAATGTAAAAATACACAAAGGTATTTGAATTATATATATATATATCTGTGTGTGTGTGTGTGTGTGTGTGTGTGTGTGTGTGATTTCGAATGTTATAATGAGGCCTTGCCTTTATACCTAAGCAGGTGATCTTTCATGATTAGGCATGTCTTTTAGACATGCCTTTTCACTTAACTCATGACTATTTAATGTAATCAATATTTGATTATTTAGTATTAATAATTATTTTATTTATTTAATTTTTATGAATTATATTCATAACATATCCCTTCCCTTTGGAAGCTTTGTCCTCAAAGCTTTAATGCTGTCGATTTTCTTCACTTAGTTATCTGGATAATTTGGCCATTCATTTCGTCATGTGGCTCATCAGTAATATTCCCTGGATTTTTTTTTTTTTTACTATCTATATATATTATATATATAATATATATTATATATATATATATATATATATTTGTAGGTTTTAACCCCATACAGAAATTACTTGCATTTACGAGATTCTAAATTCACAGGAAAAATAAAAATTGCAAGAGCATAACACATAAACACATTATACACAGAGATTTCCACTAGTTCCAAAACCGGGACTTACCAAGCTTGATTTTTTCATTTATGTTCCTTTCATGTTACAATAACATATTCTATACATGCCGAAGCATCCAATACCATACCAAGGGACCGAAAAAACCATTGCGTCCAAAACCATGGACGAAAAAACCATAGGTGGTTCGCCAAACCTAATTAGGGTCCAATTTTTTTTTTCCCGGGGTGCTGCCCTGGACCCTATAAAGGGGGGCTACCTGCCCCCGTCAAACCCCCTGGACAGGGGGGGCTGTCGCCCCCCTTGTGACCCCACCGCTGCGCAATCGATACAACGAAGGGGGGGCTCCGCCCCCCTTTTAACCCCCCGGTTCACTACGTAGGTTAGTCGTGGAAAGAATATAACATAACCCAACAATCTCCCACTTGTTTTCTTTCCACAGGGGGCCACAGGAGAGCTTAGTCATTTTTCTAGCCCTGAAACGCCCATTGTTTCTCTACACCAAGTTAACTTCTCAGAGCTCACAAATTTTGTCAATGCATATGCAGTATTCTCCAAAGCGTCCACCTTTACCAACAACACCTTTTTGTCTTCTATCATATCCCTCACAAAGTGATACTGAACATCAATGTGCTTTGTCTTTGAACGATAAGCAGGGTCCTTTGCCAAGAAAATTGCACTTTGGCTGTCACAGTCTATCCTTATAGCTCCCTGTACTAACCGCATACTTGAACACAATCTCTGCAACCAAACTGCTTCCTTGCTTGCATGAGTGGTTGCCATGTATTCTGCCTCTGTAGTTGATAGTGCCACTACAGATTGTTTCTTACTCATCCAACTGACTGCACCGCCAAATAGGTTAAACACATACCCACTTGTAGATCTTCTCTGATCTAGATCTCCAGCCCAGTCTGCATCAACAAAGCCACGAATATCCAACACTCTGTCCAATCCTGGTCTTCCTTGGTAGCACAAACCATAATCACTAGTGCCACGCAAATACCTAAAAACCCGCTTCACTGTTGTCCAGTGCTCCTTCCCTGGTTTTGACATAAACCTGCTCAATACTCCCACTGCATGTGAAATGTCTGGTCTAGTACAGACCATGGCATACATCAAGCTACCGACTGCACTTGCATATGGAACATCGGACATGTCCTCTTCCTCTTCTTGTGTCTTGGGACACTGTTCAGCAAATAACCTCACACCTACAGGAATAGGAACCTTCACCGGTTTACCATCCTACATATTAAACCTCTGCAATATTTCGACATACTTCCTCTGGTTTAACTAGAGCTTCCTCTTTGCCCGATCTCTTTTAATTTCCATGCCCAAAATATAGTTTGCAGCACCGAGATCTTTCATGTCGAATTTGGAGGACAATTGGGTCTTCAAATCCTAGGTAATTTCTTTGTCAATTCCAACCAACAACATATCATCAACATACAAGACCAGATAAATAACACGGTCACCAATTAATTTAAAATACACACAATGATCTGCTTTGCTTCTGGTGAAGCCAAGTCCCCGTATAAATGTATCAAATTTCTGATACCACATCCTGGGTGACTGTTTTAACCCATACAGAGACTTCTTTAACTTGCATACTAGTTCTTTCTTACCCTTCACCGCAAAGCCTTCAAGTTGCTTCATGTAGATTTCCTCTTCCAAATCCCCATGAAGAAATGTTGTCTTCACATCCATCTGTTCTACCTCAAAATCGAAAGCAGCAGCAACAGATAAAAGTAATCTAATAGAAGTTACCTTGGCACAGGAGAAAAAATATCACCAAAATCAATTCCCGGCACCTGGGAATAACCTTTTGCTACCAACCGAGCTTTGTATTTCTCCACCTTCCCTTCTGCATTTGTCTTCTTCTTGAACACCCATTGCTGCCAATGGGTTTCCTTCCAGCCGGCAACTCCACCAGATCCCAAGCCTCATTTTTGTGCAAAGATGCCATTTCATCAACCATGGCCTCTTTCCAGAGTTTTCCATCTCTGAATCCACTGCTTCCTTCACAGTTCTGGGATCATCATCAATAACAGACAAAGCAAAATTTGAACAAAAAGCAGATGGACTATACCTTTGTGGCTGCCTTCTTTCTCGAACTGATCTTCTCACAGCCGGAGTTTGTGGCTCTTCATCTTCTGATTTATCCTCTGCTACAGAGTCTGATTCTTCCTCCTTTAGTTCAAACTCTATCTTCACAGGTTCCTTTGGTTGGACTTCATGTTTAATAACATCTTTCACCTCTCTGAACACCACATCGCGGCTGTACACAACCTTCCGTGTGGCTGGGTTCCAAAGTTTATAACCCTTTAAACCATCCTTATACCCAATAAAGATGCACTTTTCAGATTTACTATCCAACTTGGTTCGGTTCTCCTTTGGAACATGTACATATGCATCACATCCAAATACCCTCAGATGTGAAAGAGAGGGTTTGTTACCAGTCCATACTTCTTGTGGAGTCTTATCCTCCAACGCTGATGAAGGTGACCTGTTGACCAAGTAACATGCAGTATCCATCGCCTCTTCCCAGAATTCTTGTCCTAACCCGGAACCACTAAGCATGCTTCTTGCCCTTTCCATCAACGTTTTGTTCATTCTTTCTGCGACTCCATTTTGCTGAGGTGTATATGGAGTAGTCTTCTGCTGTGCTATACCACACTTCTTACATAATTCTTTAAATTCCTTGCTGCAAAATTCTCCACCATTATCTGTCCTTAGCACCTTCATCTTCTTCTCTGTCTGATTTTCCACCAGAGCCTTAAATTCTTTAAACCTATCAAAGACTTCAGATTTTATCTTAAGGAAATATATCCATGTATTCCTTGAGAAGTCACTATAAATGATACAGAGTACACAGGCTTACCCAGTGATGGAACTTTCACAGGTCCAAATGCATCACTGTGCACAAGCTCTAATATCTGTTTCATCCTCTTACCACCAGAGGGGAAACTCACCCGATTCTGCTTCCCATATACACAATTTTCACAGAATTCAAAATCCAAAGAGCTATTACTGATACCTTCTACCATACCTTTACCATGAAGTATTCGAAGGCCCTTCTCTCCAATATGTCCAAGCCTT
>APFE031169665.1:51152-73248 GCA_000404065.3 Pinus taeda
CTTATTAACTGGGCAGTCACATCGGTTTGACTGTGTCTCTACCTGTTGACTTGCAACACACAAAAGCGAGAGTGTTTTTTCTGTCTGAAATTTGGCAGTAGTCCTACTTTGGGGAACCATAGAGGCAAGGAAGCAGAAAAGGGTAGTGATTGATTTTCATCTCCATTTCCAGATTTTGGCCACCCATTACTTCTTTCATGGCAAATTATTCCATTCCTAGGCTGATTGAAATCGCAACCAATAGTTTATTCACCACATCCAACAACTTTCGACCATATTCAACATTCACTTCTATGTAAGATGGTGGGTGTTTGGGCCATGTGCTGAAATTCCTATGAGAAGGAGGCTAGAGCATGTGGAAATAATAATCTACCCATTCGAGCTTGTTGTCAAGTTTAGCAGCTAACTTGGTGACGTATACTTCTAGATTACCAGCTGCAGGATTTTTGGCGTATGCCTCCTTTTCGTCTTGTGGAAGATGGAAGAACTCTTCCTCAATGCCCTGTAGGTGTTGTATCAACTATTCCAAAATTCCGTGATTGCTAATATGAAAAAGACTCCATTCCCTCAACACACTTGCAATTTATTTTATCATTTTCTCGTAGAGATGGCCTGAAAGGTCTAGATTGGATATATCTATTACCAGGATTTCACAAGCGGGCTGCCCCCAACCACTAGTATTCATGGAAAATGTAGTCAAGGTAGCTGACCTCTCATGCTGAGGCCTGATGAATTGGGTTGTAATCCTCTCTTCTACTACTTCTATCAATAAAGCTATTTGAGTTTTCCTCCATATTCTTGTATATTTCTTAATCTTGTATTGGTATATGCATTTGTATGGTTAATATACATCTGATCCTATATTGTTTATGGTTATAGATCTCTATGCTTTGATGGTATTATGCTGCTTTGACTCTACAGGTGTTCTTTGAAGCGGGACAAGCAAGGAAAGAGTGGCGAAGCTCTGTCAAAGGGGGGAGGAAACAAGTAAGGAGCCAAGCAAAAGACTGAGGTTGGTACTCTCTGCTTCTCTCTCATCTATCTCTCATAAAGGAAAACACACGTAACTTTAGTTTGTTTGTTTCTAAGATAGCTACCCATCTTATTGGGACTAGCAACTCTGAATGGACACTATTTTTCCCAATAATAAAATGGTGACTCCACTGGGGAATGAATAGTTTGATTGTTAGTTATTGTTGTTTTCTTTATAAACTACAGACGAAGCCTGAAATAAGCCAGCTAGTCTTCGAACTGCTTTTTCTACGCAACTACAAAGTAGATCAATGCTGCTTCAGTCAATCTCCGAGTTAGTTTATGAACTGAACATCTGACTTGCAAACATCCTAAGTGCCCTAGTGGTAGCTCAAATAACCTCATTAGATCAGCCCCTATAATTTGTGTTTACTGTCTATCATTAGCTCAGCTTAAATCCCTGAACTTAGCTACAAATTGTGAGTGAAAACCAAGCTCAGTCTCGTCCTTGGACCATCACACTATCTCTCATTGGCAACCTGGATGCATCGGTCCTCCTATGTGTTGCAGGTGAGATGCATCCTTGTTTCCCTGTGTTACAGGTGTGATGATTGAGTGAGACTGTTTCTGCCTCCAGATTTTGGTTTTTTCTTCATTGTCTTCAGCTTTATTTAGTAGTTTCGTTGTCTATGATTAGTATATCACTATTGAAACTCTCTTCCTTTGCATTATTCAGCCTCCATTGATAAAGAATTGTGAATGTTTTTTTATGTATTTTTCATCATTTACAATTATCCTATGCAAATAGTAGATTAATTGAACTGTCATCTTTTGATTTGGAAGTGTCACAAGTGTTGTTTTCAGTCAAAGAAAAGAGTGTCATAAAGTCTTCCTCTTTTAGATAGCCGATTACACTTTTTCCATTGTATTTGATTTGAATCATCAATTATTTGAAGTGTCCAAAGCAGTTTTCAAGTCAAAATTGAAAGTGTCATCTAAATCTTCCTTCCGTTTTTGAAAAGTAATTGCTAAAGTGTCGCTTTGAGGAAAGATAGTTCAGATCTGTACTTAGTTTTCTTTTTGTCATTCTAACATTAAGGAAACTAAAAAACAAATACATGCATGTGCATTTGCATTTAGACTGCATGCGGAAATTGATTTAGGACAGTGCATCTTAGTGTGTGCTCTCTGCTCTATGTTGAAAGAATTTTACTTCTCTTTCCTTAGTAGCTAGGATTTTCATTGCTAAAAGAAAGTAAACAATTGTTTATCATCTTAGATTTCATATTTAGGAATTGTATATCTACATCATTCGGTGAACCTTAAAGGCAAACTTCTTAAGAAAGATCAACTGTAAAATAAATTTCAATGAACATAAAAAACTTTGGAACCTAAAACACAACATCTAGAAGTCTAGGCTAGAGACATATTCCGATGTCGTAAAGCCTGGTAACTATTGTTTTCATCGTAGGTTGGGTGATTCCTCCTCTTTGATACGAAAAGTGCCAGTATAGACTTGTGCTCCCACGTACCATTGAATATATATTGGGAGACCAAGGCTATATCCTTTATCCTTAGGAAGCTGTGTTTTCCGCCCTATTGATTGCAATGCACTAAACACAACATTCGGGAAGATTGACTGTCATACGTAAAAATTATTCTACAGTTTAGCGATTGGTTTGGTAATCCTTCTGTCTAGATTTCCAGAGTAGTCATTTTCATTCCTTTTCAAACTCCTTAAAAGAAAAGGTCCATCTGAGCACTTGTCACTTCAGGCTCATTAAAAATCGAAGGCGACTATAGTCGTCTTTAGCTTTTTCTTGACTCTTTAAAATTGAAAAAGCAAGTTGTGTCAAAGCATCATAATATTCATTTAATTTGGAATAACATTTTCCCCTTTTTATTTTGATTTGATCAAGTAATCCACAATTGTGGAAGAAAGTCAATCAAAACCCCGTCGTTCGCGGAGACTAACAAGTCAACCATCTTTGACTCCGAAAATGAAACCATTATGGGCCAAGCGATCTCGTTTAACTGGGTCAAAGTCTCCTAGTTTATTTGAAACTTGTGTTTCAACATCCTCAGAGACTCCAATTACTCCAACTATTTCTAGTATTCCTGCCTCTACAAAAGAAGTTCTGCAGTTACAAGAGGACATTAGAATTGATCCTAGTGTAATGGTAAACACTTCTATTCCTGAACCAGCTCCATCTAGGGATGGTTCGGAAGGTGTCACCCCTACAACATTTGTCACTACAGAGTCTATACCTTCTTCGGCACTAGAAATATTTTATAGACCTGACGGTTTACCTCTTCCACCTAGATTGATTGCTATAGAAGAGATTGTGGACGATCTTCCATCCAGTACTCCATTGCATTTTGGGACTGGGATCCACCTATATCTTTCTACTATAGAAGTTAGTCACCCTTCATCGCAAGTTCCTGTAGAATCACTAGGAAATCTTTTGGATATACTCGATATGTCTGAACAACCATCGACATCTATGAATATGTCATCTGATATAGCAGCAAGAGAACCTCTTGCTGCCACTCTGACAATGGTCGTTGGTGTACCATCTATCCTAACTAGTTCTCAACCACTAGATGGAGTCCACCTAGGGACTGTTTCGACAGTATGGTCTGTTCCTATTTGTTCATCTGGAACCTTATCTGGAATTTGTTATGTTGAGTCTGAGCAAATTGATCCTTCACAACAGTATCAATTTGGGCAGTCCAGTCTCCAAAGGCCAATTTTACCTTTGAACACTAGATTGCCGCCATATGTGGGGCAATATGCCTTTTCATTATTCCCTCTGGGCAACCATATGAGAGTTCACAACAGAATTCGGGTCAAGCTAGAATCGCATCCAGTGGTTGGTTACCAATACTACCTCAACAACCGAGAGTTGTATATTCAATGCAACAAAATCAACCTGTGTCAAACATTCCCACTACACTGGCTATTGTGACGGTGTCGTAAGTACAAGCACTGCCTATTGTATGTCAACCTCCAGTCTCTCAGGTCATAATACAACAAGATCTTGTCTCCGCGACTCAATCACAAGTGCCGATTAGTGGCTCCTTAACTGAAGCGACTCAGGCTCAAACAGGTACTAGAACCTCTCATCTTGGTCAACCATCTAGTATTGGACAACAACAAATGGTCTCGCAGCAATGGTTGATGCAATATCAACAACCGCAATTCCAACAAGCTTACCGAGGACCTAAGCAACATTGCTTTGCAAGTAATGGGTAGTCGTATATTCAAAATAGTTACCAACAATCATATTCTAATGGTTATGCCCATCAAAATTATCAAAGTTATCAGCATCAAATACATTATGCTAGTATGCAAAGACCCACGGCTCAGGCGCTCCCATCTTATCATGGGTATGCTTCGCCAAACATGTATCAACAATTGCCTTTTGTAGCAACTTTAGAATTACCAGGTCTGAATCGGCTAACAAATGATCTAATTGCGTATGCCCCGTGGTGGCTAGAGATTCCTCATAAAATTCCGTCAAATATTCCTAAATTCAATGGAAATATGGGTGAAGATCCGTCAAATCATGTGATGACCTTTCATCTATGGTGTTCGTGCAACACTCTCAATGATGATTCGATTAGGATTCGTCTTTTTTAGCGAACGTTAACTAGTTCGACAGCAAAATGGTACATCGAATTGCCTATGCCTTCATTTGATAACTTCAGCATCCTTGCCACCACCTTTTTAACCCATTTTCAGTTACCCATAAGGTATGAAATAGGAACGGAGCTTCTTACGAATTTTAAGCAGAGGAAAGCCACTCACATATCTGATCATATTCATGCATCGTCCTAGAATGGTAAAGACATATGTTCCTAATCAACTATTAGCTGAATGGTTTATTAAGTCATTGTTACCTTCTATTACAGAAGATGTGGCCAAGGGAGGATTTTTCACTAAAGAGCAAGTCATTGCTCGTGCGCAATATCTAGACTTGATCTATACTCAATCTGGCATGCTCTATGAAACAATTCTTAATGCTCCTAGACCAGAGTTTTCCATTCCTCCTCCTCCTAAATCGAATAGGGACTCTCATGCCGGTGATGGCATGATTGGTACCTCAAGTACGCAAACTGCGCAGGCCCCATCTGGTAAATCCCTTGTAGTTTCCAGTAAAAAGGCAAATGACAAACTTCCTGCCTTGGATGTTAATGCCGTGTCGACTGACAAAGGCAAAGAAATGAAGCAACCAGGGGGCAATAAGAAAAAGAAAGGCAAAATGAAGAGACAAGATGATTTGTCTCCTGAAAAACCTTCTAAAAACCCTTCAAGGCAAATGAAACCTAACCGGCCATGTCTCATATGCGATGAGGACCATTGGATGAGAGATTGTCCGCATAAAGCTGAGATTAAGAAGTTCTTCAAGAGTTAAAAAACCTCAGCGGTTGACTGATCCATTTCCAAACCCAGAAACCAATTTTGTTGCTAGCAACAATGCTTCCCCATCCTAAGTGCTTATGTTGTCCATTTCGAAGCAGTAAAATGATGCTTTGGTATTGACAAGGAATAAAGATTATGGAATCCACAGTTGTCGAACAACAAGGTTGCAGATCAACCTAGTAGTTCGACAACAACTTCAACCGAAGTTGCGCCACACATCATTCCTAAGCTAATGATAAAGCCTCCAAAGGGAGTAGTACACAAATCGACATTTAATCCTCGTGTTCGAGCAACATAGAATTATAATATTGTAGAGGATCTGGCCCAATCGCCATCTGCTATGTCGAAACTTGGAGTACTGCAAAATTGCCCCTCCCAAAAGTAGGCTCTAGTATCAGCAATAGGCGGGATTGACCCAACAGATTCCATTCTTGTAGCCTTTAATCATAAAGGATACGAACCTCAGTTACTAGCTCAACTCACTTTCCTCATCCAAGTGAAAGCCCTCAACAAAACTGTTCATCGAACAATTATTGATGAGGGGGCATCTACATGCATTATGTCAATGAGTTGCTGGAAAACTTTAGGCTCACCACCCTTGTCGTGATCGTCAATGACATTAAAATCATTCAATGGATGAACATACACCCTATATGGGATTTTAAGTAGCTTGCAAGTTGAACTGGGGGGCAAGACAATAGAAATTGATGTCGAAGTTATCGATGGAAACCTCGATTACAATATCCTACTGGGAAGGCCCTAGATTTATGCTATGGCTATAGTTGTGTCAACATACTTTAGAAAGATTACATTTCCTTTTCAAGGAGGAATTACAATCGTTGATCGACAAACCTTCCTCCCCAACAATTCATAAGTTACGGGAAGCATTCCAATGATCCATGGAAGTTCTCAATCGCTTCAAAATATCAAAGTAGGCCTCCTAAAAGACCCTACCTTGATGGGTACTTTTGCCATACTGCCTCCAAATAATCTGGTGGAAGTGGCCACAGTGGAAACCTGCAAAATTATATCTTCTATATCTACAACGCTTCAGAAGATTTCTGAAAATTTTGTTAACATGGATCATCACCAGTTATTGCCTCCAAGCCCAATAGAAATGTTGTAGCAATCAATTTTCTTGGCCTAGGTGGCCAACCCAAATCAATGCTCATCGAGTGTTTGGATAGATAGTTCTAAGGAGTATGGTACCTCTTCAGATCCTTGGTCACATGTACATTCTATAGATGAAGGAATTGTTCAGTCAATGATGATAGGAGAGGCGCCATGGGAAGATTACCACCATCATTCCCATCTTCCAGATTACCGCAAAGATTGTTCCAGAGACCTTAATCATCCTTTGGTTTTTGATTTTCTATCAAATACTGTAAATACGATGGATTTTGAGTGAAATCTGTCCAATATTGCAGAAAATTGCCATAAATATCTCGAACAAACCAGATATTGTTGAGAATATTCATGTCAGCAATTCTTGCTCTTCTTCAGAACTAGAAATATATTACACTCTCTTTCGCGAGTTCAGAGATGTCTTTGCATGGTCATATGAAGAAATTCCAGGCATTGAATTGAGTATAGTTGAACACGAAATCAAGATGTATCCAGATGTCAAACTAGTACGACAACGACTTCGGTTGGTGCACTCGAAGAAAGCCGCTGCCATCAAGGCAGAAGTTGAAAAACTTTTACATGCTGGTTTCATTTACCCTGTTCCTCTAATTGATTGGGTATCAAATATTGTTCCTATGATGAAAAAAAAGGAAAAATTAGAGTGTGCGTTGATTACAGGGATGTAAATCAAGCTTGTCCAAAGGACAACTACCCTACACCCTTCATCGAATAGATAATAGATGAAAGCACTAGATGCAAAATATTTTCATTCATGGATGGATTTTCTGGGTATAATCAAATTAATATCCGCCCATAGGACCAGTTGAATACTGCATTTATATGTCTGTGGGGCACATTCGCGTACCACAAGTTACCTTTTAGTTTAAAGAACATAGGGGCAACTTTTCAGAGGGCTATGAATTATGCCTTCGATGACATCAAGAACATCGTTCAACCATATCTCGATGATCTACCAGCTCATTCACAAAAGCGGACTAATCATCCGCAGCATTTAAGAGCTATATTTCTATGTTGCTAAAACTATAAGATACGACTCAATCCCCACAAGTGTGTGTTTTGTGTCGGTTCTGGTCGTTTACTTGGCTTTGTGGTTTCAAAGGATGGGATTTGTCTCGACCCATGTAAGGTTCAAGCAATCATTGATATGCCACCACCTTCAAATTTGCTTTAGATTTAGAAACTCCAAGGGAAAGAAAACTTTCTGAGGAGGTTCATTCCAAATTACGCCGAACTTGCTAAAGGTTATATGTGCTTTTTGAAAAAAGAAGTGCCCTTCAACTGGGATCAGGTTGCACAATCTTCCTTTGATGCTCTAAAGGAATCCCTAATAAAAGCATCATTAATGTACACTCCTAACTATCAAAAAGACTTTAACCTGTATCTAGCTGCGGCAGATACGACCATCGCAATGGTTTTAGTTCAAGAAGACAATGGAATCAAACATCCTCTTTACTATTTAAGTCGAAACTTAAATGATACAGAGAGAAAGTATTCCTATGTTGAAAAGCTGGCTCTTGCAGCTGTTCAAGCAGTACAGAGATTTCGACACTATATCCTCTTTCGCAAAACAACCATTTTGTCAGATTGCAACCCTATGACTTACATTCTATCACGTCTGTTACTTGGGGGCAAATATTCAAAATGGATAGCCATTTTTCAAGAGTTTGATTTGGAATTTGTAAAATCCAAATCAAAGAAATCTTTGGTTTTCATGGAGTTACTATGCGACTTCCCATCGCCATCCAACGATTCAACATCCAAGGCATCAATCGTGGATGAATCTTTGTTTTTGATATCTTCGAGTGATCCATGGTATGGAGATATAATCATCTATCTCCTAACCCAAACATGTAGGCCTAACACCTCTTGCTCAAAACACCGACTTACTCGATACCAAGCAAAAGACTACATGATTGTCGGTGATACACTTTACCGTCGAGGCATTGGTACAGTTCTGTGAAGGTGCCTCACCCATGAGGAGGCCAAAAAAGTACTGAATGATTGTCATTCAGGCCCATGTGGGGGGCATCAATCTAGTTATGCTATGATGCAAAATATTTTACGAGTAGGTTACTTCTGGCCAACAATGTTCAAAGATTGCATAACTATAGTCAGAAGTTGCCATGCTTGTCAAATCTTTGACTGCAAAACCAGAATACCACCCGCACCTCTACATCTAGTAGTTGTTGTTGGTCCATTCGCCAAATGGGGCATATATTTCATGACATGTAACCCTAGTTTGGCTGGGGGGCATGGGTATATCATAGTCGCAATTGACTACTTTACAAAATGGGCCGAGGCGATGCCTACATTAAACAACAGCGGTGAAACAACTACTCTTTTCTTTTTCAATCATGTGGTCTCTAGATTTAGTGTTCCACAACCTATAGTCACAAATCATGGATCGCATTTCTACAATCACATGATGGTTGAATTGGCTGCCAAATTAGGACTGTCCCATGACAGTTCTACTCCATATTATCCGCAAGCTAATGGACAAGTTGAGGCAATCAACAAAGTCCTGAAGCGCATGCTACAAAGGATGATTGGAGTCCATAAATGGAGTTGGCACCTAATCCTGTACTTGGCCTTGTGGGCATACCAGACATCGGTAAGAAATGCAACCAGATTTACACCCTTTTAGCTGGTGTATGGCCTGGAAGCGGTCTTACCAGTTCAGTGCGAAATTTCATCTCTAAAGCTCATAGTCAACCTTCTCCCTGGAACTTTAGAAGAAGAGGCTCATTTCTTGTAATTAATCCAACTGGATGAAACCCGCTGTGACACTGCCTTGGCTAATGAAGCTCATAAGAAACAAGTCAAGGTGAAATTTAACAAGAATGTTAAGGCTCATGTCTTCTTAGAAGGTGACCTGGTCTTACGCTATGATCAGGAATCCGATAAATTGGGAGCAGGTAATTTCCAATCATTATGGATGGGTCCCTACATTGTTAAGTGTGTATTAGCAAAAGGAGCCTACGAGCTAGTAGATTACGATGGGATTCCACTGTCGCAACCTCGAAATGGGTTCTATCTTAGGCATTACTATGCTTGACTAAGTGTAGTAATCTCTTCATATGATTTTGTTACGTTTTTGTTTTCTTCAAGAGTGATCGTTTTGGTTAGGTAATCCACTTCTGCGTTTGTTGCAGATGTCGAACCTATTGGAATCATTTGTTGGATATGCCAAAAAAGCTAGTCATAGTACGCAAAACCTATCTTCTGCAGCATGGGCCATTTTTGATCCAAGCAACGAGTTAGTGAGTTTGAGAGGGGTATGTATTGGTCGGTCAACGAACAACATCGCTGAGTATAGCGTGTTGATAGAAATTCTCTCTGATGCCATCACACATGGCATACGTCGACTTGTTGTAAGGCTAGACTCACAACTCATCATCCTACAGCTTACTGGCATCTATTCCATTCAGAATCTAGTTATCTATTGTATGTTCCTAAGGGTCAAGATTTTGGAAAGGCGGTTTGATTCTATTCAATATCAACACATTTCCATAAACTTAAACACATTAACTGATTCATTAGAAAATTATGTGTTAGATAGACATCTGTAACATTTATAAAAGAAAAAGCATTTCATCAGCATTTGCATCAGGATCATATAACTTAACCAAAATAAAACTCCGAAAATAAAAAATATATACAACTGTTTATAGTTTTTACAAAATGTTCTGTGTCATGAAAAAATGAATCATACGACCCAAAAACTCAAAAATGCAGGAAAACACCCTAGACTAATGGTGCTGGTGATAACAAGTCACCGCCTGTGTGATCATATGTAGGAGCCTAGTCCATCGACTCGGCACGCGAGTAGTATGGCACTCTAATCTCAGAGGTAACTCGTCAGTCCTCACATCCCGAATACCAACGGTGAGGCCTTCGATCTGATCCTACAATACTGCAAGAGTCTTGGCTATGTCTAGATCACGAAGGATAACCCTCCCTACAGCCTCTCCTGCTGGAACGTCAGCTGCTACCCTCGGGTGCACTGTTGGTCGCACTAGTCCAATATCTGCACAAATATATGAGTTTAATTAGTCTAGATAACATGTAAAAAAACATAGGAACCTTATAAAAACAATAAACATTGATATAGTAATATCTTTTCACCTATAACACCCCACTGCTTGCCAGTCGGCAGCACCAAATCTAGGTCGCCCAAAAAATCCATCCTGGCATATGGATACTCGGCATAAACCATCTACTGGTGTTTGAACCACTCGAATAAGGCATCAGAGAATGAAATCTACTACTGACGAACATGTTTGGCCATAAGGTCAACCCATCTCTGCATTCGTGGCTCTATTGGTGCTGGCAGTTCGAGTGAAATGTACTATGGATGCATCAGTGGGATCTTCTCCAAGGTGAAAGCGATCAGAATAGAAACATAACCAAAGTCCTTAGATCTTCCGTTCTTCACCTTGGTAAGCTGTTCTTTTACCACCAGAAGTACTGCATCACACTAGTGGAATACCTTTGGTTCAAGGCATTCCAAAGCATATTGCATATAGGACCCGTTGGCCAAGTGAAGAGCCATGCTACCAACCAATCTAGCAAAGGTGAATAAGATAGTCCTCAAGAACAAGTCAGTGATGTCTCTAATGCTAATCTTGTCATCCCTGCTTGGTTGAGATCCATCTCTACAGTATTGGCGAATGTAATCCCTCACAGATTCACCCCCACGGTGGATTCTGACAGTGAGAGAGGGGAACCACGCCTTGATAAACTGGTCAAGAAGTAGATATCCTCAACAATCAAAGGGATGGATCTACCTCTAATCTTGAACACTTGGTTGGTAGTATTCCATGCATAAAAAAGATATTGCAACAAGTTGATTTGTTGCCTCATGCTAGATATGTGGAAGAACTTGAGCAAGCCACAATTCTGCAATGCAATCACCGTACCTGGATCATGTAAGGCAACCATATCCTCTTATTCATGCTCGTTTCCATGCCATGTAACAACCATCTTACTCTAATGAATCTTTGAAAAACAAACAAGAGAAGAATTAAGATCCTGATTTGGGCAAAAACAGGGAAAATTTCCATGAAAAATCAATGCATAAACTTTCCTCCTTGCACCCATTTCACCCTAGCTGTGTACTGGGTGAGATGCATACTGGCTGGACAATGGCTAGCCCAGTATGCATCGTACCTTTCAATGTGTACTAGGTGCGATGGGGAGAGAACAAAATGTTCAAAGCCCAGAGGCTCAGAAAAACAGGAAAACATGCTTAGAATCAGAAAAGGAAAGAATGCAATTGAAGAGCTTAGGGTTAGCTCCTACCTAGTCCAAACGGCACCGAAAATAGTTCATAGAATCTCTCGAAATCAACTGATGAAAATTGACAGGGAAAACACCTCCAGAGCTCCAATAATTCCAAATTTGAATGAAATGGTAAAATGAGAGGTAAAATCTACTTTTATGTTACTATTCATGTAATTCAAATAAAATATTGGTTTTTTAACTCATATTTCAAGCATGTATTTACATTTCTAATCAGTTTGATGGAGCAATTGAACAGGTAGTACGACCGTCAAAAGAACATAGTGTTAATGGTGAACCGAACATCTCTGACTATTATCACGAGCAATGTTTTCACAAAGTTCAAGCTCATTAAAAAATAGACCTAGTAATGAGCATATGTTCCCCTAGAGTTCAAGCTCGTTAAAAAATGAACCTACCTTCAGTAAATAACCTTTTTGATCGCATTGTTATCAGCTTTTGAGCCTTGGTCATGTTCTTACCATCACCTCCACTTTTTAGCCGATCATACGCCTCCACTTGACTGTTTACCCTTTTGAGGAACAGCTGCAACGAGTGATTCTATTAGCCACCTTCTTTACACTGCCATGATTGAAAAGTTCCAAGCCTTACCTAGAACCAACTGCGACCCAAAAATATCACTCGCTCCTCAAAGATGAGTCTCTTTTAAGCTCTTTTTAGACTCGTAAATTATAAAAAGATTGCAGAGAAATTGGCCTCTCCAACTCGTTAAAGTGATTGGAAGTACAATCCCTCCTTTATATTTTAATCTTTTTGGACTTGAGGATCATTACACAAAAAGATCGAGCACTTGTCTTTTTCGGCTCATTAAAGTAATCGGAAAAGTCATCCTTTTCGTATTATTTTATACTTTTTCAAACTCAAGGGATTATACTACGAAAAAGGATTATTGGAGTTTCCTTTCCCTCTCTTTTCATACTCTCTAAAATTGAAAAGGACTGAGTTATCTTTGTCTTTAAACTCATTAAAACAATAGAGACAAACTTGTCCATTACAGATAAGAGCGAGTTTCACTGTCGCTAGGCTTGCTAAAACATAGCGACAGGTTTTCCCGAAGGGAAATTTATAGAACAAGCATATGTTATCCTCCTCAAGCTTAAAAAAAATAAAGAGGTACTGGTCAGCAATGACTGGGGAAAAATTGGGAAAAAAACTTGAAGAACTTCATAGCAGGTCGCTCATCGACATGACACTTTCACTCCATCACCATGATTGAGTCGGGTTGGGTTATTCCATTCAACAGTCATATCACCATTGGTCCTCTGTACCATCCATGTTTGGGGTTAATGCTACCAATCCATTTCAGTGTCACTGATATGTTCAAGAGAAGCCGCTCAGAGTATTCACCAACCCAGCTAATGCCTCATTCGCTGCAATACCTTCACGCTCTGGTTTTCATGACCACCACCCTGAACCTTGTATCATCAGATCGTTTTCACCTCCACAAAATCATTTTCTCTGTTTCATGTCGTAGATTTGGGATTCATTAAGGCCCTCATACAATGGGTCACTTATTGTCGACATCAGCTCATTATCCAAGAAGTTGACCTAGGAACAACCCTTTCAGTACATTAAAGCTTGCATGTTTCAATGGCAAGTTTCTCACTTCAAGTGACAAGTTTACATCAATGGCCTTTGACCAAAAGATTTTTCATGGTGTTTGACATCAACTCATGTATTCACACCATGTGAATTGTACTGCAGTACCTTGAGGGTCATTATCATTATCGGTGATTCCTCTCGCGCTTGTTAACAGCTTTCATCAGTGGTTGGTAATCAAGCGATGTCTTTCCATGTTCAACATCAGAACATATTTTCACATGGATTGACTTGTACTTCGGGCAAAGATTGAACGAGTTTGAAGACCCCGGATCTAGTTTCATCCATCCGGGCTACGATACATTTAGGAAAAATAAAGACATAAAATGTACATCATAGCTGCACAGATAACCATCCAAGCCAAGAGATGATGGCTCTACTAGAATCATCAATCTGCCACATAGACAATTGTCTGTCCTATGTACATGAAAATGAATCTATAAAGCTGAGCATGGGAATTCCCGCCTTAGCTAGATCATGAAAATATTATGAAGATAATGTGTTGCATTGTATCTTATTACAGGTCACCTTCCAGTTCAAAATACCTTGGATCCTCATGATAAAGCATTTCACCCGAAATCAACAGATTTACGACTCATGCTTTAGGGGGAAACTGTTATAGACATATTTGGGCACTGCAACACCAATCACATATGTCCATAAACCAAGGGATTCTAAACCCCTAAAAATTTTGTTTCATACCCTAAAGGAACAAGGTCAACTGATTACATCATTTCCCAGAAGTTCTCCCTGAAAAACTACTCAGAACTAGTCAAAACTGGACCATACAAACTACTCCATGCTGAGGGTGCGATGCATCTCACCTGTCACATGCAAAGGGTGTGATGCATCACTAAAATTCATTAGTAGTAGCGAATGGCGAGAGGCCAAAAAAAATGGCAGAGGCATTTTCTAGGTGAACCTAGAGAATCTTCTAGAAACTGCTATGACACGGGCCTCTCTGAATTTTGCCTAGGATGAGTAAGAGATCATGGAAATCTCCATTGGACCAATAGATATCAGTAAAATGACACTAATCAAAATCCCAGAAGTGACTCACCCATGTGCAAATATCTATATTATGGATCCCTCATCCTAGGATCCAAAGGCTAGAATTTGTATTTTTGTAAGAAAGTTGTTGTTGTTTCTCTATTGAAACATTGTAGTCTATGGGGTGATCTAGCTTTTCATAGCGTGGAAGAGGGTTTTATGCTGGGGAGGTGGCACTGGGTAGACCACTGGTTGTAATCCTGCTCTTCTTACTACTCTATCAATAACGTTATTTGAGTTTTCCTCCAATTTTGTATATTTCTGAATTCTTGATTGCTATATGCATTTGTATGGTTAATATACATTCTGTCCTTATATTGGGTATGGTATAGATCTATATTGCTTTGTGTATTATCTTTTTGGAGCTCGAATGGTGTTCATTTGAAGTGCGGACAAGCAAGGAAAGGTGGAAAACTCTTCAAAGGCGGGAGGAAACAGCAAGGAGCCAAGCAAAAGACTGAGGTTCGGTACTCTCTGCTTCTCTCTCATCTATCTCTCATAAAGGAAAACACAAGTAACTTTAGTTTGTTTGTTTCTAAGATAGCTACCCGTCTTAGTGGGACTAATAGCTCTGAATGGACACTAGTTTTCCCGATAACACTTGTCCTTCCTTTATTTTTTTCCAGGAGAGAAACTCTGTTAGTGTTTCATCTACCTACTCCAATTGTTGTCTTCCATCAACTGACTTATCAATCATAGATAGGGAAATTTCACAGAAGGGAGGAACAAGAGAAATATTATTACATAACCAGCTCAACTAAGTAGATAGTGCCTTATTAATTTGGAGAGCCTCTGATTTGAATTCCTCTACTTGAGGAAATTCTTTGAACCTTTCTATTTGCAATGACAGTTGAGCAATCTGTTCATCTTTTGATTTGCTCAACTGTTCATTCATTGTCTTTAGCTTGTTCAATGCTTGAGATAGTTCTTTTTTCTTATGCACTACATGTTGATCTATCCTCTGTTTCTCTTTGAGTAATTTCTCATTTAATTGGTTGTTTGACTGCTTCTGTGCTGCTAACTGCTGCCCTAACTACTCTATCCTCTATTGTTTTTCATGTACCTGTGTCTCCAGTGAGATGATCGCTTGATCCTTCTCTTTAAGCAGATTGATGACTTCCAATGCCTTGTCCATAGTAGCTGTTGTGTGTGCCCCAACATACTAAGAGAGTTTAGTAAGATCTTTGAAAGGGTTGACTTCCTCTCTCCATACCAAATTAGTTATCTCCATTTGTGTAGGTAAAAGAGAAGATTGATCAAGTTTTCTCTTTTTCCTTTGTTTCTTTATTACATCCCTATGTTTAGGGCTGTAGAAGAAATCTAAGGGTGGTATTTCTTCTACATGCAAAAAAATCTCATCAGAAGGGTTCTCTGGAATCATTTTGACATCTTTTTGAGTCATGGGTTTGCCGTTAGTTCCTCCGGTTGGAACTATATTAGTTGTTGTCTTCTGACCAGTTGTTACTTCAGGTGTACTAAATCCCTGCAAACTCTTAGTATTGCTAATGATTGAGTCAAACTGTTGCCATTCTTTGAGTAGTTTGGGATCAATATGAATGTTTGAATCAATGAGTTCAATGCCTTTTCCCTATTCCTATTCCTACTCCTACTCTGGTGCTTTTTCTTTCTCAGGAACTTTTTCCACTGTAGGAGCTTTATCAGCAGCTTGCTGTTCAGTTTCACTTGACTGGATTGTTAGGTTGTGGCTAATAGGTCTAAAGGCAGAGTTTGCAACCTCTGGTCTCTAAGCTTATTAAACATTTCTAGCCTTTTATCTTGATACCTGATCCTAGCCAGTCCTTTAACTTGAAATAATGATTTAGCTGAAGAAAATAGATCATCGAAGTCATTCGCTTTATGATGAAACTTAGAAAGTTTGGCTTGAGATGTGACATTATAAGCAATCTGTCTTGGATCATATGGCCTGTTAGGAATTGTGGCAAGATTCAGCATTAACATCTTTTCTATCTCCTTCTCTGCATGCTTGTAGTCATGTAGAGTGAAAATGTCGCATTGTAAAGGGAAGATTGGCCACGTGTTTCTTTGAATCCTTAAGGGTTCTAGATGTCCCTTCTACTGTTATTTGACAAGACAATTCCTGAGCTAACAATTAATCAGGCACATACAAGGGGAGAACATGGGGTTTAGTAAGGCTACCAAAAAGCCTTATATAAGTAAATTTCTCTTCCCCAAACCAACTACCTATTGTTGTCAAGTCAATTTTTTCCTTTGGGGATATCCATGGCATAGGTTTATTAAAAATAGAATAATATACGAGGAGAATAAAACCATTGCAAATTTTATACAAGTGATTCTTGTAATGTGCCTTCCATAACTGCTGGTGGTAAATATGGATTGGATTCAAGTATTGGGGAGTCCATCTCCATTCGAGTATTGGATATTCAGAGTTAAAGCAAATAGTATCCGTAATGTATGCACTGTAATAAAAAGGGGGAATAATCTGAGAAGTTTTATGTGCATTTGTTCTATACTCTAACATTGTTGTGGGTAGTTTATCAGACAAAATATTTTCCCAATCCATCACATAACCGTTGATTGCGGCTTCCATTAGGGGGACCATTTCTATGGTAAATTTGGAAGAATCATGTATTTTCCACATCCTACACATCATAGCCCCATCATAACAATAAGGGGAAGCCAATGAGTCAACAGAATACTTACTTGATGACTCGTGCTTGTGCTTTTCTGGGAAATGCCTCCATTACCTTATCGGGGCTGACTCTAAATCATTTTCCATTGCAAATGCTTCCCAGAACGCCTTGTTATATTGCTTCTCAGGTTGAGGTAAGTGGTACATTTTCATGAGATCCTCAAGCTGAAATGAGCCAAATATATTCCCATCAATTGTGCAAAATTTCCTGTCCGAGATTGGAATTTTCTCCCCCACCCATCTTACTACATCAGTATATGGCAGGATTTTAGCTCATGTTGCTATCCTGTGAAGATAAGAACAAGCCAATTCTTTAAGAGTCCCTTCTGATTTATTAGTTGAATCGGTTGTGGCTTCCTCTGATAATTCTTCAGGCTCCTCTGTTTCTATCAGATTGTAAATACTTTCCCAACTAGTGTTTCCCAGACCAAGGCATGTCGTATCTTAGATTAATCCTTTCTTGCTGGGTCCGGGATCTTTGACTAGAGGGGCCGCTAATGTGGACTTCTTAGATATCTTCCCCATTTTCTCTGTATTTCTGGTTTCGGAAGGACTCTGCACAAATAATTGCAAATCATGATACAGAGAAAGTGTTGCTGCAAGCCAATATTACAATGAATATAATTACATCAATTGGCATATGGTAAATAAAATATAGTTAAGGATTACCACGGATACAATCTTTTAAAATATCTATCTTTAACTGCGGTATTGAATAGATGTTTAAACTGGCAATCATGGTAAATAACATCATAAATGCCCATCACATCGCTCATATGCCGAATGATTGTTTCAAGCGTGCTTTAGATTTCATTGATCGACGATCGGCGATAAACCGCAAATCGGTGATTGGGAGTGTCAAAGTGAAGGGTTTAAAGACTTGTTGTAAATATTTTCGATTACTAAAAGGTGATACAACATAATGCATGCAAGCTGTTTTAATGTATAATTCCCTTTCGAGATGCACGCCCAATTAATAGATCGCAGTCGGGATTTTCCTTGAACTTTTATCCCTTTGTCATGTGACTCCGCCGATTGTCGATTGCGATTAGCTTTATTGCATCGGGTTTCAATTAGGCCTTTTAATATGTCCCTTTATTATTGACACGACCGATATGCCGATTGCGATTTGATTTATCGCATTAGAGGAGTTGAGGGGCTTTACTTTATTGTCCGTTTGGCTTTGTTTTCCTCGATTACCAATTGTGATTACCTTTTCAGATTGGAGAATTAGGTGAGGTCATGTTTTTGTGTGTGTTTCCTTTGCTATTGTGATATGTGATCTCCTATCGCTTTATCGCAATATAGAATAGTTTTATAATAGTTTTTAAAGGAACACTTTGTTTTTTAATTAAAAGGCTTTATAAAATGATTCATTTACATAAGGCCTTTTGGTAAGGATTTTCTTGTGATGGGATAAATACCATTTTATTCACACATCTAACTAAGTTTATTTTTAAAGGGACCCATTTCATATTAAGATATTGTGTAAAGATTTTTATGAAATGGGGGGTTGTTGTATAGCATAACACAACCATAATAGAATAATGATGTCTAGATGTCCTCGGAAACCTTGTGATAAAATCCATGGAAATGACCTCCCATTTCCATTCTAGAATTGGAATCGGCTATAGAAACCCACCTAAATGCTTACACTGCTTTTACCTATTGAAAATCCAAGCATCTGGCAACAAATGTTGCCACCTCTTTCTTCAGATTCACCCAATAATAGAACTTCTTACCGTTGTCAATGTATTCTAATACACTGACTAACCTGAATATGAATTATCATGAAATTACCTCAAGATAAGCTTCTTGATCTTAGTGTTGTCCGATACATATATCAAGTCCCTGAATTTGACCAAACCATATATTATGAGACAATCATCCACATCCACATCCCAATCACCCGTATCCTACTATAATGTGTGTCTAAGCTCCCTATAAATGTCATCATGTTGTCCTACCCATATATCCGATCTTATAGATATATCATGTATGAAATCATAGCTACTATATGATTTATTCTTTGATGATCTTCTTTGATGTGTAGATGCTTCATGTTGATGATGATGATCCTAATGGCTACTAGGCTCTAGAAGAGCTTCTTCTACCTCTGGATCTTCCATGCTTGAAGCTGACTACAAATTGTGATTTTTTTTTTTGTGGCATAGGCAGATACAATATTTCCTACAGGATGATCTGTAGCTACTTCTCCCTCAAAATTAATAATGTTTTTCTACTGTTGGAGCCTAAGGATGGTTGGCATGGGAAGGTAAGGGGTCTAGGGATTTGTAAATGAGGAAAATATCCTTCAGGTGTTGTCCCCTTTCTCTTTGTCTTCACCCTCTTTTATCTGTGTTTCTTCTTTGATTTTTTTTTTTTTTTGAAATTCACTTTTTTTTTATGAATGTAGGGGTGATCATGGTGGAGAGAGGTTTGGTGATGAGAAGGTGAAGTAGTATTTTTTTTTGACATGGGAATGTCATCCCCTTGCACTAGGGTTACTTCCTTTAGGATTCATAAGCCATTGTAATTCCTACATGACCATCCTGTAGGTTTTCAAGGAATCATGTAGGTTTACAGGGAATCCTGTAGGTTTATAGCGAATCCATCAGAAAACACAAAACCCATGCAAAATGAGGTAAATGAGTGGAAAAATGGAGGGAATGATGGAATGACGAAGGATAATGAATGGAGAAATAAAAACATGAGTTGGATAGGTCCCTTTTAACTCTGTTTTGTTGCTCTGATCATCCTCCTGCTGACCTGCAAACAATAATTTCATAATTTTCCTTTTCTCTTTATTTATTCATTTATTTTATTGAAAGCAACTGGTCTACCTCCAAGAGGTTTTCATCCTAGCAGCTTGTCCTGGGCGCTCAAGAGAGGTTTTCACCTAGGGATCTTCCTATTTCTCTCTTTTTTTTTACACCATTGGGCCACCTCAAGAGGTTTTCAACCCAACAGTGGGACTCAAGTGCCTCATGGAGGTTTTCACTTGAGTCTCCTTCTTTTTCTCATTTTTCTCTTTTTTCTTTTTTTCCATTTTTCTCTTTTTCCTCAATGACTTGATGAGGTAGGAGCTGTGACCTGCTCCACCACCATCATGGTTTTGCTAATACCATCAATGAAATATTGCTTTGACAATGGCCTCTTGTAAACCTTCAATCTATGCCCATTAACAAGTAAAGGAATGGCCTCTGCATTTATGGTTCTAATCTGCACTGAACCATTATCATGACATTTCTCTATGCCATAAGGCCCTAACCATCTAGTCCTTAACTTGCCCTTAAAGTCTTTATATTTGCAATCATATAACAAAGCCCAATCACCTTCTTGAAATTGCTTGTCCTTGATGTTCTTTTCATGCCAGATCTTCCTCTGAATTTGAGTCACCTCTATGTGTAGGACGACCTACATTGTAAACTCATCTAGCCCATTCAGCTAGAGAAATCTCTCTTTGTGTGCATTGTTGAACCTAGATCTAGTTGGGTTGCCATCCTCAATGTATTATACTCAACTTCAATGGACATTAAGGTCTTCTTCCCATAGACCAACTCATAGGGTGTGAATCTAGTGGTGGTCTTCCAGGTGGTATTGTAGGCCGTGGTGGCCTCAACTAATCTATTTGCCCAATCTTTTCTGCTACTGCAAACCACTTTGGTCAAAAATCTCTTTAGCACTCTGTTGGTCACCTGCACTTGCGCATTAGCTTGTGCGTGTTATGGAGTGGAGGTTATATGCTTGATCTTGTGCTAGATTAACAAGTCTTCAATCATGTTGGATGTAAACTGACTTCCTTGATCAGTGACTAGTTCTCTAGGGTACCCAAACTTGTAAAATACATTTTCCCTTAAGAATTCAACCATTCGGTTAGTTGGAATGGGTTCTTCTTCTTCTTATCCCCCTGTAGGCTCTTCAAATATCTCTGGTTTTTCACCTAAGGGTTCCTCCAATTCAAAGTCACTAAAGAAGAGGGAAGGTTGGCTATTTGAAGCAGTGGGGGTATTTGGCAAAACTTTACCTAAGTTATCCCTATTCCTACGAGGCATGAAAGAAGTGTTTTCGTTTTGTTTTTTGATTTTTTTTAAGCCTTGAAAATAATTCCATAATTGAAATTGTAGGCTGAATGAAAACTAACTAACTGAATGAAAACTAATTGTCTGAATGAAATCTTACTTGTAGAATGGAAAGGAAAGCAAAGAATGCAGAATGGGAAAGGAAGCAAAGTAAATTACTTTTGCAGAAATGAAACTAATAGCCGAATATCAGAGACAAGAAATGGAAGAAAGAAAGAAGTATTCACATATTACTTAGGCACCTCCCCAGCAATAGTGCCAAAAAGTGATGAGCACCAATATTGCAGCAAGAATGCTACAACTTTTGGGGCTACCAATTTTACTTTATCAACTCGGGGTTCGTACAAACTTGGAGCTGACAGTCTTATATACACAAGTAAATGTGATGGGTCTGCTTGTTGTCACTGCTAAGCTGGTGATAGAACACTAAGGTTTTTCAAACCAGACTTCTATGGATTCAGAAGAAGCTTGATTACCAATGAGGGAAAGAGAAATCTACTCTAAGAGAAAGCTTGTCTACTACAGTAAGGGAAGAGACCGAAATCAAATGCTAAAACACACCATTTTCTAAATAACTACTAAAAGGCTATGCTTCAAAATAATGCCAAGTTAACATGTATGCAATTATGTTGTCATAAGAATGAAAATTCATAGAATCAAACATTCTACTACGGTGCATGTAAATGAATAAAATAATTTTGTTTTTCTTTTTGTCTTTTTTATGTGAAAGTGTGAAAGCTAATCTCTTTTGGTGATGTGGCAGGTGTCTTAGAGATGATCGTGAATGGATAGAAGGTTGGGGAGACCAGTAGGTGTTGGGCATGGGATCCCTTGCAGCAGGTTTTGAGG
>APFE031169665.1:78269-128140 GCA_000404065.3 Pinus taeda
ATGAAGATAGTGATGGTTTATCTAATAGTGATGAAGATGAAATTGAACAAGATTATAGACTACTCATGGCTTATGACAATCATGTTTTTTTGGATGCATTAGAAGAGGAATACTTTCTTGAAGAAATCACTAAACTCAAAATCTATGTAGAAGAAAATAATATGATCATAGATACTTTGACACACTAACTTGTTGAAAGAGAAAAACACAATGAAAATATAGAATGTGAAATTGTGGGTCTAAGAAAATATCTTGAGAAGACAAAAATTCTTAATATTAGATTTGCTAAAGGATCAAAAACTTTAAATGAAATCATCAATGTTCAGTGTTCTCCTCTGATAAAGATAGGTCTTGGATATACTGAAGATCCATCTCAATCACAAAATCCGTTAGCCTCCACTAGAAGCTACCTTGATGCAACAAAGACTAGTGAACAATAGGTCAATCGTCAACAAAAGTCTAAAATTACTCATCAGGTAAATCATACTCAATTGTTGCCATTATGATGCATGTGTTGTACTTTATGGCAACCCACTTGTAGCAAAACAACTCACTTGTATATGGTAACTAGATGAATCTACAGAAGGGATATCAGATGTGACAAAATGCATGGAAGTTGTGTTTATAGATGTGAAAAATGCAGGGCAATTCAAAGGAATCAGTTTAGAAGTAATGTACAATGGAAATTCTCTCAAATGACAGTTCACAATGCAGCACGTTAACAACAAAGGATTACAAATCAGACTCCAAATAATGAAGAAATAGAGGTATGCATTGGTTCACTTTGTCCAAGTAGTGTATACACATAGATTAATAGAACCAAAGGAGCATATAATGTATACACGCAGTTTAACAAAAAGAAAAGCACATACATGTTGGAAAATCAAAGTTTTGGACCGAGGTATTTAGTTCAAGGTATCGATCCAGGGTACTTGGTCTGAGGCAATTGGTCTGAGGTATTGACCCTAGGTATTTGGACAAAGGTATTGGTCCTAAGTGGTTGCTCCAAGGTATTGAGAAAAGCATAAAACTATATAAGGAGGAGAAGACCATTAGGCTAGGTGTGCAAGTATTGAATATCTTCTAAAGTGTTAGATCATATATGCAGGTTATGAGCTTCTGATGCATTACTTGATCTGATCTATGGATGCACCCATGTGGTTGATGATGGTTGATGGATCGGGATCATAAAGCCTTAAATGTATTATCATTATGTGGTTTGATCATGGAAAATCTAGATCTAAATACTGACGCATGTTTTATTGTGTAAATGATATTATCTGGGTATGACTGAAGTCTAGAATATCTATGAAGTTTTAAGTTAATATTTGCATATATGTACGTTGTTTCACTTTAGTAAAAGTGTGTATACATGTTGGTTCAATACATCGAAGTAGTGTATACCTTATGAACTATGATGTTTGAAATTACAGTTGGTTCTGGTTGTTGATGCAGAGTTCTAGGTTTTTCTTTATGTTTTGGTAACTGCATTCTGGTAACAGTGTTTATATTGATTGATTGTGATTTTCTTTAGTGATGATGGATGAGATATAATGATGGATCAGGATCATAATGACTAATCATTATGTGATCTGATGGGCTAGATCTAATTGCTAACACATGTTTTATCCTTTATATTTGATGATCTTGGTATGCCTGAAGTTGGGAAGTGCAATGAAGTTATAAGTAAGTATTTGCAGATCTATACATTGGTTCGGCTCTTCCAAGTTGCGTATACACTATGATGCATGTTTTTGAGGTTACATCTGATTCTAAATGATGATGCAGTATTCTGGGTTCAGATCTATGTACTGGTTACAGTGATCTATTTGTTCCAATGGATTTGTTAAAGTTGATTAAGTATGAAGGTTGATTCAGTTGTGTTAGAGGTTCAGAGGTTGTCAATGATTGATTGAGTTTGGTTGAATCAGAGAGTGATGATTTAGTTTCAGTGATTGGTTGATGCAGATGTAGTTGATGGTTGTATTGCAATAATGATTGATTCTAAGCTTCAATGTTATTGATGGGCCCAGTATGGAAATTGGATGAAACGAGGCCTTCATGTGTATTTTTGTGTACCAAGAGCATCCAGTCTAAAGATTTATGAAACCTGGTCCCTGGAGGAAGAAATAAGGTCATAGCCTTCTGTAGGTCAGTGCCTACGTACTAGTAAACATATCGGCTAGTACAAGAGCTAGGGGGTTGTAGCTCCCTTCCAGTAGAAGTTGGAGAACGAGAGAAGGTTGTAACCTTCTACAGGTAGAAGTCTACATACCGGTATGAGTCTACACCAATACAATGTTGTAAATAGATTTTCTTATTATTAAAAGAAGTCGGAGATGACAACAGCAGGTGGTTTTCACCCACATTTGGTTTCCACCATAAATCTTGGTGTTCATGTGTGTTGCTTATGTGTGATGGTTCATTCTGTTATTAACTGCACATGGTTACTGTTTGATGTTTAATAAAGTACTAATTTATGTATTAAAGGTCAGTATATGATGAATTAACTGAATCATAAGTTCACTAGATATATAAGGGTTTCCTTAAGAACAGTTGTGTGCACACATGAGTTCCCTTCAATGAAGTAGCGTATATAAATCTGATTATAGAAATGAAAAAGTTATTGATTTAAAAATACGGATTCAGCCCCCTCTCAGTGTTATTTCCAACAATTGGTATCAGAGCCGGTCCTTTGGCAGAAGCTTGATCACTTGAAGGAGATCCATAGAAACAATGGGAAAGAAGAAAGCACCTCAAAAGAAGAAGGCATCTCAAAGGAACTATGATAGCGGGAGAGTCGTTTCGGGATTATGTGGAAGCAACTCTTCAGATTCATAATCACCTCGGAATGAAGATGAACAAGCAAAAGAACTATCAGGTATGAATTTGGTATCCTCTGGTGATACATTTCTCTGTCCATTTAAAGATGATGAAAGTGACAACGAACCAACTAAATTTGCTCATATGGGTGAAAGAGAAAGATATCAAATAGAGGCAGAATTTTAAAAACTCACAGACAAAATTAGAGATCAATAAGATCTATTAGACAAAAGGGAGTGTGCCTCAACTAGAGGAAGGAAACAAGGTAAGGAAGCAGTACAAGGAAAAGGAAGACCAATGTCAAACGCTGCAGGATGAAGTGACATCATTAAGAAATGAAGTAAATAAAAGGAGAACAACAATAAAGAAACGTAAAGATAGATCCAGTTACTATGAAAGTCTTGAAGCTAAGATCCTCTCTCTAAAAGAAGATCTTGAAAAATCAAATAAGCAGAATGAAGAACTACTCCAAGCTCTTGAAGAACAAGAAAATGAAGCTCTCGAATTAAGGAAACAAGTAGAAGAAGGAAGAAAAGCTAAAGAAATCATGAAGAAACAGTATCTTGAAAAGGAAGAGCAATATCAGGTTGAGGTAAATATCCTAAAAGGTAAATTAGAAGAAAAGGATAAGCTTTTACGATTTCAAGATAGTACCAAGATTTTGGATGATATTCTTAGTAATCAAAGGTCTCCTGCCATCAAAACTAGTCTTGGTTTTCATGAATCTGTTGAAGGTGATTCTAGCTCACAAAGTGAGGTAAGGAACTCTAATGCAAAATCTGAAATGCTCAAAAAGGAGATGAGAGGTCAACACCATCAACAACCAAGGAAAGAAATTCTTCAAAGAAAATCTTTTACTCCTAACTGTGGAAGTGATAATCGGTTATTTCCTCAAATGAATAATGTTGAATGTTTTATATGTCATAATTTTGGACATGTTGTAGCGAGATGCATAAGTAGAATGGTTCAAGACCGTCACACAAAAAATTATCAACTTCTAGGTAATTTAAGGGATATTGTTTTTCTTGCAATATGTTTGGTCACAAAGCCATTGACTGCTCTAGAAGGAATATGAAACATGTAATATGTTATGCATGTGACAAGTTTGGACATATAGCAAACCAATGCAGGAGAATATTTCGGGTACCATACCAAAAGGAGAAAACATCATCACACTCGAAGACATGGAAGAAGAAGGAAGTACAATCAAAAAAATGTGGCATGCCACAATGTACAGACATAAGAAACTCAAGGGGAGCTGAAAGTGTGAAAATTCAATGTTCTAAATCACATACACAAGTTTTGTGAAGACAAGTCACGTATATATGTGAGTTAGAAGCTACATAGTTGCGTATATGTGGTTTGAGGAAAAATGCAGTGTGAGAGACTCAGAAAAACTAATTTGATATGATTCAAACAATTATCAGTTATCTTTTCTGTCATGATGATAGATGACTACAATTTGTGGATGTTACTTAGGAGTGCTTTTAATCGTCACAAGTTGTTGATAGCTTGATGTATATCTAATTGATGATGATGCCTTGATATTTCTTACTGATATATGCAATGATCAGATCTAATAGTGAACAGGTGGAACAGGTTCATGGGGAGAACATGCTATGCTTCTAATAAAGCATTGTTGGCATTATGTTTAGAAGTCTTTGCTACCTAATCAATGATGATGATGATTATATGGCTAAATGATACATCTTGGTATGTTACGGTTATGAGTTTCCCATGATAAAATCTCAGGTGATACTTGGGTTCACAGAGTTGGTATCAGATCAGATTTATGGATGATTGTGAATGACGTTTTGATGATGCATATAGTACATATATGTTGCTTACATGGTGATCTTCATAAGGACAAGGAGAAGTACAAAGCTTGAGTACACAACTTCACTATTTGATGATGAGCCACTCATTTATTTTATGTTTATGTCATCATGCCTTAAAATATGCATAAATTTCATATGGTGCAATTATTATGCAGGATTCCTATAGTTCTTGGCTCTCACATGGTTTAGGATTGTTGTTGTTAATTATATCAAGAAACCTTGACAAATGACCATTAGTTCATGGTTTTCTAGATACTATCTCTATCTCTTTGATGGATATATAGTATGCTAGATACATGGATGATTACTTAAGTTTAATATTGATAAATATTGTTGGTTGGACAAGAGAATGGTGTTATTGCAGGTCACATGAAGACATAGTTATTTGAAGAAATGGATATTCGAAGACACGGCTTACTTACACACATAATGATGATGAGTTCTTACCTTATGATGATAGGTTGATACTCACATATATTGATTATCATGATTGATGCTTATCAGATGTGGGATGTTCCCTAGTGATGATACATGGTTGATATATTAAGGGTTCTTGTGAAAGATCATGCAGTTCTCGATGATGATGTGATGACTATGGTGTTTTCACATATGATATGATGTGAATGATTTTGTGTTACTACTTGGAGATATGACATATGCATAGTGGATCCATGGAAGGTTATGATAAGACTCTTTCTACTAAGGAAACGAAGCAAGTTTATCTTGATGAGAGTCAAGAGGATGAGTTGATATCTATATACAACATACTTAGTCACAGGTTGATGATATTTACTTTGTCATATCTTTGGAACTGATAATGGACATATACAGCTTACAGGTCTGGATGTTGTTGACAGATGCTTATGGTGCAGATCATACATGGTGTATGATAGTTGTTGATGACTATCATGGTCTTGTTTAGATATTTGATCTCTGTTATAAATGTCATGTATATCATTTGATGTAAAGGTCATATAAAGACCCATGATTTAATAATTTGTCTCTATCTCTTAATGAGTCCTTTTTGGTCATATGATGTAATTTGTATCCCCACTTTGCATGGGATGGATGATGTAATTATATTTCTATCATGTATAAACAATTGGTATATCCCCACTTGGTTGGGAGGTTGAGTAAAATTTGGTATATCCCCACTTGGTTGGGAGATTGATATATGTATGAGCCATTGGTGATAGGAAGGTCAAAGTCACTTAGTTGAGTTATAGAGTCATGTTATTATTTTGGAAAATATTTGCAGACTCTGCATGTGCTCAGGGGGAGCATGGATGATATAGTGCATCTCAGCATGTACAAAGGACGAGTTTAATTAGAGAATTCAACATGTGCTTAGGGGGAGCATGATCAATGTTTATATTCAGTTGTTCAGATATGAAAGTCTTCTTTTTGGTCAACCCTTTGCCCTTGATATCAAAGGGGGAGAATATCTTGGTCTTCCCTTTGCCCTTGATGTCAAAGGGGGAGAGTATTTTGGTGTTTCTTGTTATCTCTAACAATTTCTACAACTTTTGGTAATCAACACCAACATGGTTTCCATCAAGTCCAAAGCAGGAGATTGTTGGCATTATGATGCATGTGTTGTACTTGATGGAAACCCACTTGTAGCAGAACAACTCACTTGTATATGGTAACTAGATGAATCTACAGAAGAGATATTAGTTGTGACAAAATGCATGGCAGTTGTGTTTACATATGTGACAAAATGCAGGGCAGTTCAAAGGAATCAATTCAGAAGTAATGTACAATGGCAACTCTCTCAGATGACAGTTCACAGTGCAGCAAGTTAATAGCAAAGGATTACATATCAGACTCCAAAGAATGAAGAAAGAGAATATACACTGGTTCACTTTGTCCAAGGAGCGTATACACGCAGGTTAATAGAACCAAAGGAGCGTATAATGTATAAACACAATTTCACAAAAAGAAAAGTGCGTACATGCTGGAAAATCAAAGTTTTGGACCGAGGTATTTAGTCCAAGGTATTGGTCCAAGGTACTTGGTCTGAGGCAATTCGTTCGAGGTATTGACCCTAGGTATTTGGACCAAGGTATTGGTCATAAGTGGTTTTGGTCCAAGGTATTGAGAAAATCCTAAAACTATATAAGGAGGAGAAGACCATTAGGCCAGGTGTGCAAGTATTGAATATCTTCTGAAGTGTTAGATCATATATGCAGGTTATGAGCTTATGATGCATACTTGATCTGATCTAAGGATGCACCCATGTGGTTGATGATGGTTGATGGATCGGGATCATAAAGCCTTAAATGTATTATCATTATGTGGTTTGATCATGGACAATCTAGATATGAATATTGATGCATGTTTTATTCTGTAAATGATATGATCTAGGTATGACTGAAGTTTGGAATGTCTGTGAAGTTTTAAGTTAGTATTTGTAGATATGTATGTTATTTCTCTTTGGTAAAAGCATGTGTACACGCTGGTTCAACATATTGAAGTAGCGTATACCTTATTAAGTATGATGTTTGAAGTTACAGCTGGTTCTAGTTGTTGATGCAGAGCTCTGGGTTTTGCTTTATGTTCTGGTGACTACATTCTGGTAACAGTGTTCAGATTGATTGATTGTGATTTGCTTCAGTGATGATGGATGAGATCTAATGATGGATCAGGATCATAATGGCTAATCATTATGTGATCTAATGGGCTAGATTTGACTGCTAACACATGTTTTATCCTTTATATTTGATGATATGGGTATGTTTGAAATCGGGAAGTGCAGTGAAGTTATAAGTAAGTATTTGCAGATCTATATGTTGGTTCGCTTTGATGAAGTTGCATATACACACTGCTTCGACTCTTCCAAGTTGCGTATACACTTTAATGCATGCTTTTGAGGTTACAACTGGTTCTGAATGATGATGCAATATTCTAGGTTCATATCTGTGTACTGGTTATAGTTATCTATCTGTTCCAGTGGATTTGTTGAAGTTGATTAAGTATGAATGAATGGTTGATTCAGTTGTGTCAGAGTTTCAAAGGTTGTCAGTGGTTGATTGAGTTTGGTTGATTCACGGAGTGATGATTGATTTTTAGTGATTGGTTGATGTAGATGTAGTTGATGGTTGTATTGCAATAATGATTGATTCTAAGCTTCAATGTTGTTAATGGGCCCAGTATGGAAATTGGATGAAACGAGGACTTCATGTGTATTGTTGTGTACGAGGAACATCCAATCTGAAAATTTATGAAACGTGGTCCCTGGAGGAAGAAATAAGGTTATAGTCTTCTATAGGCCGGCGCCTACATACTAGTAAACATATTGGCTAGTACAAGAGCTAGGGGGTTGTAGCTCCCTTCCAGTAGAAGCTGGCGAATGAGAGAAGGTTGTAACCTTTTGTAGGTAGAAGCCTATGTACTGGTATGAGTCTGCACCAGTACAATGTTGTAAACAGATTTTCTTATTATTAAAAGAAGACAGAGACAATAGTAGCATGTGGTTTTCACCCACATTGGGTTTCCACCTTAAATCTTGGTGTTCATGTGTGTTGCTTATGTGTGATGGTTCATTCTATTATTAACTACACATGGTTACTGCTTAATGTTTAATAAATTATTGATGCACAGATTAAAGATCAACATATGATGAATTAACTAAATCATAAGTTCACTAGATATATGTTGGTTGCCTTAAGAACAATTGCATGCACACGCGAGTTGCCTTCAATGAAGTAGCGTATATAAATCTGATTATAGAGATGAAAAAGTTATTGATTTACAAATATTGATTCACCCCCCCTCTTAGTAGTATTGCCAACAATTTACTCCAAGGATGAATATGAATAGAAGCCGCAATCAATAGGTAAACAATACCAAAAGATACTATGATCGCAAAAGTTTCTTTAATGGGCAATGTTTTTCATGCCATGACTTTGTGAACAAGGCTTCTCAATTTGTTGCTTACAAAAGCATCATGACTAGAGAAGCACAATATCAAACGAGTGTGACAGGAATCAAGAAAATTTCCTATAATAACTTTTCTCCTCTTGAAAATGAAATAGAATGTTCGATTTGTAACAACTTTGGTCATGAAGAATCTAAATGCAGGAGAAAATTTCTGCCAACACTTCAAAAGGAGCAAACACCATTAAATTCCAACACATGGAGAAGAAAGGAATCTCAATTAGAAAGATGTGGCATAGCTCTGTATGCAGAAGGACAAGAAAATCAGTGGTACATTGATAACAGATGCTCCAAACACATGACAAGTGACAAAGAGAAACTGCATTCATATAATGCTTTAGAAAAGGAAAAGAATGTCTCATTCGGAAATGACACTCCTACTATCATTAAATGTAAAGCCTCTATTTTCTTGAAAGAAAAGGTTAAATTTGGAAATGTCATGTGTGTAGATGGTTTAAAACATAATCTGTTGAGTCTCAGTCAAATGTGTGATCAAGGAAATGAAGTGGTATTTCGATCAAACAGATGTGTGGTTCATGAGCTTGATACAGGAAAGACCATGATCAAGGGGACAATAACTCCAAACAACTTATATATACTTAAAGGAGGACAACAAAAATTATATCTAAGAAAAACAGATGAAAACTGGCTATGGCATAGAAGATTGGGACATCTAAGCTTTTCTTAAATAAGAAAAGCATGCAGGCTCAAGGCAGTTCATGATCTTCTAGATATCAGCATCCCAGGAAAATACCATATGCAAACCATGTCAAATCGGTAAGCAAACCAGAGTTCACTTCATTGAAAAATAAGGGTCAGCAAGTAAACCTCTTGAACTCATCCATTGTTGGCATTATGATGTATGTGTTGTACTTTATGGCAACCCACTTGTAGCAGAACAACTCTCATGTATATGGTAACTAGATGAATCTATAGAAGACATATCAGATGTGACAAAATGCATAACAATAGCATTTATAGATGTGATGATTTATAGTTCAGGCTTCACATAATGAAGAAAGAAGGGTATACGTAGGTTCTGCATTGATCAAGTCACTTATACATGTGAGTTAGAAGACCAAAAGGCGTGTATAGAGTACACATGCACTTTCACGAAAGGAAAGGCGCGTACATGTTGGAAAAACTTGGTTTTGGTCCATGGTATTTGGTCCATGGTATTATGATCCATGGTATTGGTGCAAGGTATCTTGTCCGACGTGTTGACCCCAGGTATTTGGTTCAAGGTATTGATTCTAAGTGGTTTTGGACCATGGTATTGTGTAAAGCCTAAGACTATAAAAGGAGAAGATCATTAGGAAACATCACTCAAGTATTGTATATCTAATGAAGAGCAAGATCCAGTATACAAGTTATTAGGTTATGGTGAATAGCTGGATCTGAACCAAGGATGAACCTTAGCGCTTGATGGAGGATAATATCTAATGATGGATCGTGATCTTAAGGCTTGGAATGAATAATATTTATATGGTTTGATCATGTTTATTCTAGATCTGTATACTGATGCATGTGTTTATCTATAAATATTATGATATGGTTATAACTGAAGTATGGTATAGTTGCAAAATTATGAATGAATATTTACAGATGTATATGCTAGTTGACCTTTGTAAAAGCACTGATACACGCAAGTTGGATTCTGCCAAATAGTGTATACACTCTGAAGTTTGGTTTTGAGGTTACAACATATTCTAAATGATGATGCAGTGTTTTGGAGATTGATGATGCAGGCATAGTTGATGGTTGTATTGCAGTAGTGATTGATTTGTGATTCAATGTTGTTGATGGGTCCAGTATGAAAAATGGATGAAATTTTGCCTTCAAATTTTGATGTTGTGTTCCAGGAGTATCCAGTATGAAAATTTATGAAACGCAATCCCTGGAGGAAGTGAGAAGGTTGTAGCCTTCAATAGGTCGGCACCTATGTACTGGTAAACATATCAGCCAGTACAAGAGCAAGGGGGGTTGTAGCTCCCTTCTGGTAGAAGCTAGAGAACGAGAGAAGGTGGTAGCCTTGTGCAAGTAGAAGCCTGCATACTGGTATAAGTCTGTGCCAGTACAATATTGTAAACAATTTTTCTTATTACTAAGAGAAGACAGAGATGACAGCAGTAGGTGGTTTTTACCCACATTGGGTTTCCACCATACATCTTCGTGTTCATGTGTGTTGCTTATGTGTGATGGTTCTTTCTATTATTAACTACACATGGTTACTATTTAATGTTTAAATTCCTGATGCTCAAATTAAAGGTCAACATATGAAAATTAACTAAATCATGAGTTTACTGGCTATACGCTTGTTTCTTTAAACACAGTTGCGTGCACACGCGGGTCACCTTCATTGAAGTAGTGTATATGAAATTGAGTTTGAAAAGAAAAATATTGTTGATTTGTTAATACTAATTCACCCCCCTCCTCCCCTCAGTATCATTTCCAACAATCCATATTGATTTATGTGGACCAACAAGGAAAAAATCACCTCATGGAGAAGAATACTTTATTTTATCTATTGACGATTTTTCCAGGATGTGTTGGATAGATATTCTAAAGCACAAAGATGAAGCATTTGAAAAGTTTAAAGCCTTCAAAGATTTAGTTGAAAATGAATCAGATCGAAAAATCAAATGTCTCGGATCTAATCGAGGGGGAGAATCCATATCAGATGAATTCTTTGACTTTTGTGAACAACATGAAATAAAAAGGCAATTCTCCATCGCAAGAACTCCTCAGAAAAATGGTGTGGTAGAAAGGATGAATAGAATAGTTCAACAAATGGCTCAAGCTATGCTAGATTAATGTAGAACTCCTTCAACCTTCGGGGGTGAAGCTGCATTTGCTGCCGTAGCTATTCTCAACAAAGCAAATGTTCGGGTAAATAGAAATCAAAGTCCATATGAACTTTGGTATGGTAAGCCTCCTACTGTAAAACACTTTAGAGTTTTTTGAAGCAAATGTTTTATCAAAAGTATTGATGAAAAACTTGGTAAGTTCAAACCTAGAGAAGATGAAGGAATTCTTCTTGGTTATTCATCCAGAAGTAAAGGATACAAATGTTATAATAAAAGACTTCGAAAAATTGTTGAAAGAATTGATGTTGTAATTGATGAAGCATGCAGAAATCCGAAACAAATGGAATCAACAGAGGAATATGACAGTAAGGAAGTTGGGGAATGCTTTCCCGAATCAAATCAAAATGATATAGAACAAGAAAACAATGAAGAACCAGAAGAAGATACAATAGACAGGGAAAGACTCCATCCAGGTATGTTCAGAAGAATCTTCCATAATCTCAAATTCTAGGAGAAAAGGGGGCTAGTGTACAGTCAAGAAGAACTCTTACAGGGACCTCAAGCTATCTAGCATTACTATCTTCCACTGAACCTCAGAATGTAAATGAAGCCTGCAAATATGAATGTTGGGTCAAGGCCATGGATGAAGAACTTGACCAAATTGTAAATAATGATACTTGGGAGTTAGTTCCTAGACCTCATGATAAAAATGTTATAGGAACAAAATGGATATTTAAGAACAAGCTAAATGAAAATGGAGAAGTTATTAGAAATAAGGCCATACTTGTTTGTAAAGGGTATGCTCAACAAGGTATAGATTTTGAAGAAACTTTTGCACATGTTTCTAGACTTAAAGCCATAAGGATGTTTCTTGCTCTTTCTAGTTTTCCAAAATTCAAAGTATATCAAATGGATGTAAAACGAGACTTAGAAGAAGAAGTTTATATTGAACAGCCAGAAGGATTCATTCTTGGAAATGATGCAAAACTCGTATGCAAGCTTAAAAAGGCTCTCTATGGTCTGAAACAAGATCCAAGGGCTTGGTATTACTGCCTTCACAAATATCTACAACAACAAGGTTTCACAAAATGTTCTGTTGATAGTAATTTATACACAAAGGTTGAAAATGATAAACTGCTAATTATTGTTGTTTATGTTGATGATATCATCTTTGGTAGCAATGAAGAATCCATGAGTCAGAATTTTGCTTCAGTAATGCAACAAGAATTTGAAATGTCCTTACTTGGTGAACTTACTTATTTTCTTGTTCTACAAGTATAAAAAACCAAAGATGGTATCTTTCTTTCGCAAACCAAATATCTCAAACAGATCTTGAAGAAGTACGGAATGGAAGATTCTAAACTAGTAGGTACTTCAATGGTAATAGGATGCAATCTCAGTTCTAATGATGAATCACTAGCAATAAACCAACCAACTTATATATCTATGATTGGAAGTTTTCTATATCTAACAGGTACCAGACCTGTTATCATGCATGCAGTAGGAACTGTTGGAAGGTTCCAAGCAAATCGAAAGGAATCACATCTCTAGGAAATCAAAAGAATTTTCAAATATATTCAAGCAACTCAGGACTTTGGACTATGGTATCCTAAAGATACATACCTTACTCTTCATGCATATACAGATGTGGATTGGGCAAGAAATGTTGATGATCGAAAGAGCACTAGTGGAGGTGCATTCTATATGGGGTCTCGGTTACTGTCATGGTTCAGCAAGAAACAAAATTCAATTTCCTTATCTTCAGCTGAAGCAAAATATTTGGTTGTTGCATCTTGCTACACACAACTACTTTGGATGATGCAAACATTGAAAGACATTCAAATCACATGTAATCCACCCATTTCCATTCCATGTGATAATACAAGTGCCATTAGTATTTCAAATAATCCAGTCATAAACTCCAAAACCAAGCACATACCCATTAAGTACCATTTTCTATGAGAACAAGTGCTTGAACAAAAGGTTAAATTGGAGTATGTTCCCTCCAAAGAATAGGTTGTTGATATATTCACTAAACCACTTCCCAGGGAAACATTTGAATATCTCAGACAAAAGCTGAGAGTAGTTGCTGCATCATCTTGCTCTTAAATCCAGTTTTCATTAGAAGGTTATTATACGTGAGTTTCATGAAGTATAGCCACGTATACATGCAGGTTTTTGTGGTTGAAGGAGTGTATATGTTTTTTCTGACAGAAAGAGAGTGGGTCAGACTATGATATGGGTGCTCTGTCTTATATTAATGATTACAGTTTGACGATATTCTTTGTTCATTGATTTTTATCTGACTGACAAAGATGCTTTGATGAATGACTTGTTGACAATGCATAGGTAGCATGGTTCAGGGGGAGCATTAGCCATCACACTCATTCTGCATTGTTGGAATTTTGGTTGCTGAATTCCGCTATGATTTGTTGTTTAAGTCATAGGCTGTGATATGACTTCTTTTGCCATAGTCTATATTTGAATGAGTCTTATTGGACAAATGATGTAATTTGTATCCCCAATTTTCATGGGATGCATGATGTAATATTTGTTGTATTTATGCCATGTATAAATAATTGGTATATCCCCACTTGGTTGGGTGGATGAGTCAAATGTGGTGCCACTTGGTTGGGTGATTGATATATGTATGAGTCATTGGTCATAAGGAGGTCATACTGAGTTAGTTGAGTTATAGATTCATGTTATTCCTTTGAATCATATCTCTGCAGACTTAGCATGTACTCAGCGGGAGTATGGACAACATAATGTATATCAAAGGAGGAAAGTTGTTTGGTCACCCTCTTCCCTTGATGTGAAAGGGGGAGAGTATTTTGGTGTTGCATGCTATCTCTAACAGTTTCTACAACTTGCAATAATCAACACCGTCATGGCTGCTATCAAGTCCAAAGGGGGAGATTATTGGCATTATGATACAAGTGTTGACCTTGATGGCAACTCACTCACAGGTACTTTCAGTTTTGATAAAAGGCAACTCACAGTACAACAGGAATATTCCGAGGTAACGGGGCAGTGGTACAGAAGAACGGGAAGATGGAACTAATGTCTATTGATTAGAATAAAGAAGATGAAGGAAAAGGTTGATGTAAAGCAGTTTAATAAGTATACGCAAGTCCACTTAGTCAAAACTGCGTATACATGTTGGTACACGGAACAAAAAGAGTGTATATGTACACACACTCTCTCGCAAGAGGAAAAGCGTGTACAGGTTGGAAAATCAAGGTTTTGGTCCAAGGTATTTAGTCCAAGGTATTTGGTCTGAGGTATTAGTCTAAGGTATTTCGTCTAAGGTATTGGTCCTAAGTGGTTTTGGTCTGAGGTATTGAGAAAGTACTAAGACTATATAAGGAGGAGAATATCATTAGGCAAATGTGTGCAAGTGAATGGGTTTCTAATGAATACTTCTATCTGAAGTATATTTTATGTTGCAGGGGCTATGTTGGTGATTTGATCTGAAATATTTTGTACACCTTGAATTCAATGTTGGATCAAGATTATGAGACCTGAAATGAATTACCATTGAATGATTTGATATTCATTGGGCCAGATCTAATTGTGTGCACCTGTTTTATCCTTTAAATGTCATGATCTGGGTTTGTCTGAAGTCCGGAATAGCAGTGAAGTTATGAGTTAATATTTACAGATATGTAGGCTAGTTCATCTTGGTAAAAGCGTATGTACACATAGGTTATACTCTTTCAAATAGTGTATACAAAAAAAGGCCTTGTATTTAGGTCTGACTGATCTAGCTGATCGGTTTTATTGTTTTATTGTTGTCCGTTAATGAAGTCTTCTTAGATTTGAAAGTAAAATTGAATGCATAAGGATTTTCATATCTGATTGATTGATTGCATAAATAGGGTGATCTCTACTAGTGCCTGTGTGAAGCTCTGCAAATTGACAATAGATGTTTAGTATATTGCTAGTTGGTATAGACTTGATTCAGAAGTTTTAGGTTTCAGTATCTTTGAAGGTATATGCAGGTTTGATTGAAGGAAGTAGTGTATACACACAGGTTGGGTTTAGTAAAGTAGTGTATACATTTTGATGCATGATTTTTGAGGTTGCAACTGGTTCTGAATGATGATGCAGGTTTATGGGTTCAGCACAGCCTTTTGGTGACAGTGATCTGACTGATCAGATTCATTGATTATTGGTTGATGCAGTTTGAAAGTTCTGATGGGTCCAATATGAAAATTTGATGAAACAAGGCCTTCATGTGTATTGTTGTGTACCAGGAACATCTAGTCTAAAATTTTATGAAACATGGTCCCTGGAGAAAGAGACAAGATCATAGTCTTCTGTAGGCCGGCACCTGCGTACTAGTAAACACATTGGTTAGTACAGTAACTAGGGGGTTGTAGCTCCCTTCGAGCAGAAGATGGAAAATGAGAGAAGTTTGTAGCCTTCTCCAGGTGGGTGCCTACGTACTGGTATGAGTCTGCACTAGTACAAGATTGTAAACAGATTTTCTTATTATTAAAAGAAGACAAAGATGACAGCAGCAAGTGGTTTTCACCAACATTGGGTTTCCATCTTAAATCTTAGTGTTCATGTGTGTTGCTTATGTGTGATGGTTTATTTCATTTTTACTGCACTATTTAATAAGTTACTGGTTATAGATCAACACATGATAAATTAACTAAATCACAAGTTCTATAGGTATATGTTGGTTTCTCTAATCACAATAGCGTGTACATGCTAGTTCTCTTCATAGAAGTAGTGTATATAAATCTGTTTAAGAAATGAAAAATTATTGATATGATAATAATGATTCCGTTAGTAAAATATATATTACACAGCAATGGAACACATAAAATATTTCAGAAAATATAAACATAGAAAACGCATAAAACAAGAGACACAGATATACGTGGTTCACCCAGTTTGGGCTACGTCCACAGAGAAATATCCAGTCCTTCCATTTATATTATCCAGCAAACTGAAGAGATACAACAGATCCACTGTAATTCCCTCTTCTCTCTCAATATCCTCTCTCTTCCTCACTCAAAATACAAATCTACATAGACGCAATACAATTCCCTCATATATAGCAAGGGGTTGCCTTCTAGGGTAAAAAACCCTAAATTAAACATAAATTCTACCTTAAGAGAATTCTTCAGCTTAAATCACATGATAGTATATTTGTCAACGCGTTTTGAGCCAACCAGTATGGTTCATCGTTAGGAAAAGTTGAAGAATCAAATCCAGATTGCATGTTAAATAGTCAGAGCAGAACTTCCAATGGTTATAATTTTTGACCAGGCAACAGCTGAATTGACTAACTAATGGCTATATTAGACTAGGAAATGGCTAGTTGGACAGGGGGAAAAACCATATTATAAATTAAGTTGACCTTATAGCAAATAACTGGGTCAGAAGGCTTTCCTCAAAGCTTCCAAAAGTTCGATGGTTAAAAAAGAACATAAAGAGTGTGTCCCAGGGGTCCATCTACCTTTTGTTCAAGGAACCACTGATAGGATTGCGATGCTTTTGAAAAAACATAATGTCCCCTCGAATTTTAGACCCCTTAACACCATTCATAAGTCCCTCTGATTGGTGAAGGATCCTATCGACCCTAAGGACATGAAAGGGGTCTATATTATTCCTTGTTTTTGTGGGACCCCCTATATTGGTGAGACTGGGTGCTCCATTAATCAAAGAATCAGTGAGCATGCAGTTGATCTTAAGCATGGGAGAACTAAGTCTTTCGCACTAGCTGAGCATGTGGAGAAGACCAAACATCATGTTTGTATTGAGGAGGCCAATGTCCTTGCTATAATTTCATAGTTCCACCATCATAAATTTAGGGAAGCCATTGAGATTGAAAGGAGGCCAAGAAATCTCAATAGAGATGACAGTTTGAAGATCAGTGGATGTTGGATCCCGGCCCTCACCTCCTAGTCGTTTCCTCCCCCTCCCTCTTTTAGTAGTTGTTTCTAGATTTTTTCCCTTGTTATCCTTTAACCTTCCTTCTTTAGCCTTCTTCCTTGTTTAATTTAGTCCTTTTCTTTCCTTCAAGGTTAAATTATATGGTTTAAGATATTTAAATAACTAATTTATATTCTAATAAATTTATGTGAATTAGTTACTCATCCCTTAAATTAATTCTATTATTATAAAACTTTAATAGATTCATTACATTTACTAATTCCCTAAATCTAGTAACTAAGGTTCCCAGTAGATTACTAAGATATTAATACCCTATCCATTGATAGGAAGATATCACTTATCTTTTTTCTTTTAACACCAATAGTAATAATATTAATATAATAATTGTGATAGTGGGGATCTAGTATAAAATCATATTAATAATATCCTTAAATTTATTTAATTTTAGTTTAATTAGTTACACATGTCATTTACAATAAGGTTAACACATTTAACTTCATTAGATTAATAATATATTATTATTAGTTATTATTAAATCAATTATTGTCCCTAAATAGATTATTTCTAGCACATGAATTACATAAGATAAGTAATAGTATAACTGAATATTTATCTAATAATTCAACTTAATTAATATAAGGAAAATAATTTCTTTAAATCATGGTTTATTATTAAAATAATTAAACAATTTTAACGATTAAATAAAAAATAAAATTAAATATTAAATAAAATATTAAAATTTATTCTTACTATATAATACTTAAATTAATTTGTTTTAAATATATATACATATGTATTAAAATAAATATACCTTTTATGTAAATCTACTTTTAATTTAATAATAGTATAACTAACTATTAATTTAATAATAACCTCAAAGTAATTTATAATATGGTTTTCCCCCTATCCAACTAGTTGTTTCCTAGTCTAATATAGCCATTAGTTAGTCAATTTAGCCATTGCTTGGTCAAAAATTATAGCCGTTGGAAGTTCTGCTCTGACTATTTAACATGCAATCTAGATCTTATTCTTCAACTTACCCTAACCATGAACCACACTGGTTGGTTTGAAACGCGTCAACAAATATACTATCATGTGATTTAAGCCGAAGAATTCTCTTAATCTTGACATGGAACACAGAAGCCTCAATTCAAATATAACTTCTACCTTCATATCTTTGCATAATGAATGACCCAGATTGACTATGAAATTACAACATTTTACAAGGAAATTTTACATCTATTTTTAGCTTCAGGGGCACTACCCCCGATCCCCCCACCAAGGGGGGCTGCGAAAGGTCACAACCACCCCCCTGGACCCCCTACAGCGAATATTTTATGGATGACATTGCCACCCCATTACAAACTAGGGTGCAATGCGGTGATACCTTTGAATACAAAATATAATCAGGATCCACACCCAAAAATCTCCCACTTGGAGACTGATTATAACAACTTCGTCGCTACTTCATTTGCTGGATAATGACTCCACTTTAGACCTGGCTATTTCTCATCTTCTTCATCATACTTGAAGACCAATTGAAACTGAACAGATTCTCATTTTCTCCCTAGTTACAACTTTTGTTAACATATCTGCAGGATTCTGGCTAGTGTGTATCTTTTCCAGCTTCAATTGTCCATCTTCAAACGTTGATCGTATGAAATGGTACTTGCGCTGTATACGTTTAGTCTTGGAATGAAATGAAGAGTTCTTTACAAGATGTATGTCGCTCTAGTTGTCACTGTATAACATGCCAAACTCCTGCTTCTTACCCAATTCATCTAGAAACCTTTGTAACCAAATCATTTCTTTACTAGCATTTATAGAAGCTATTATCACTTAAGAAACAATTTCTAAGTTCTGAACATTAGTTTTATTGCACAGGTTTAGTGTTAGTCCTGGTCTAGTTTCTTTTCCATGGTTGCTTTAGTGTCTAGGTTCTGGAAAAGAGTCTTGTTGGTATGGTTAAAGAAGGTTAACACTTCATTCTCACCCATCACTAGTCTCACAACACACTTAAGTTCCATATGTCAATCTTGTTTCAAAGTTCTTATGCGCTACGAAACTGTCTAGGATTTTTCGTAGCGCAAAACCCAGTCTAGGTGTTTTCATATCGCAAAACCCAGAATTTGCACAGGCTGCACTACGAAATCGGGGATTCGTGCAGATCCGTAGAAAATCTCATCCAGCTGTCAAATCTATCAAAATCTGTTATTTGTTTACATCATCAGTTGTCAGCCCATACACTTTGCCTATAAATTCAACTGCTTATCCTCATCATTAGGTCGTTAGGTGTCTTGGTACGCATAGGTTGCAAGTTTCGAAAAAGCGTCGAGTGTTCACAGTCATGATTATGTTTGAGTTCATGCATGAGGAGAAAATTGGTAGGTGTTCAAAATTAGAATTCTCTTGAAGATCAAGCGAGGTAGCTTATCCATTTCAAGCGAGGCATTGTTCGAGATTAAGCTGGTACAAGGTTCTTTAATTGTCACTTTGCAAGAATTCCATGGAGGGGTCTACAGAAAGGAAAGATCATAGGTCAGGCAGATGTCTAAGGAATGAACCTAAAGGCTTAGATATTATCCTAAAGAACAATGAAGTTGAACAAGCCTTCAAACATGTTGGCTGTTGTAGATTTTGTGAGAAACTTCATGGAGGCCACATGCAAGTCACCAGGGAATTCGCTTTAAATTTCACAGGATTGAATTTGAAAGTTGGGGTGCTCGAATTACCCATCTCTCTGGAGGTTATATCTGTAGTCACTAAAATTCCAAGGGGATAGGAGAGGTGGTTCAAAAATTTCAAGTTTGATATGACTCCATGCAAGGAATTTTTGAAGCCAGAGTTCATTGATTCAGATTTAAACAAGTTAGTGCCCAAGATTTTTGTCAAAGATTCATATGCCAATTTACTTACATGCATACAGAGATACTTCACCTGTGAAGGGAGGTATCATAAGGTGTATTCTTATCACTTCAAGCTTCTGCTTCATTTCACTGGAAAGATATCTCTTGACTTGCCTTTCTATTTGTTTCGTAGCTTGGGCAAAATGTGTGACAAGGTTCAATTGAAGAAGGAAGCCTATGAAACCTCGTTGTTTCATCACGGCTTAGTCAAGTTGATCATTTTGCATGAGCTCCAGAAAATAGATAGGGAGTGGTCCATGTTCATGTTTATGTTTGGCTTCAAGGACGAAACTGGTCTCAGTCCTCAGGCTACGAATATTTCCCCACCAACAGTTAGTCATCATGCAGAAACAAGATCGAGGAGATTCATGAAGCTGAAAGCTAAGAAGCAGGTAAAGGAGCCCACAAGACCACTAGTAATCCAAGACACACCCCAACAAGCACAGAAAGGGAAAGGTCAGATCAAAGAAGGGATACAATTACAATCCACAAGTGAAACGACACAAAGAAGAGTAACCAGGAGCCAGTTAGCTAAAGAAAAAGGCTAGACAATGATTACTGTGGAAACCCTGGTTTCAAAAGGAAGCCTGAATGATTTACTTCAAGCAATTGACATTGAAGAATCTCCCCTGGTTTGAGCAGACTTGATACAAACAGGTAAAGGCAAAACCAAAGGGGCCAAAACCTCTAAAAAGCTCAAATTTGATGATCAGGTTTCTAAATTCGTTTTTAAACCAAGAAGACTTGTGACAAGCTGTTCAAAAGATATACCAGAGGTGCTACCAAAAGCAAGTGAAACAGGGGAGGTAAAAAAAATTTATGAAGGACCTATGACTACAACAGAAACATCATCACAGCTGCATAAAAATGACAGACGTAAGGCAGTCATCTCTCAGCAGGAGGAGTGCAGTTTTGAAGAGCTGAAAGAGAAATTGAAGTTGGCAAATCTTGAAATCACCAAACTGAGAAAAGCCTCAAGAAAACATGCAATCAAGGAAGCTCATGTTAATAAAATGGAGACTCCGTGGGAAGATAAAATGATTTCAAAACTCGAAGTGGTCAATTGTCATGCTCAATACTACACCTGGACAGTCCCTGCAATTAAAGAAGTAAGACACATCACAAGGGTCAATGCAAAACTAAGAGCTGGAATCAGAAGTATGAAGAGGCAAATCAAAGATCTGAAGATACAACTGAACCAGCATGAAGGACATCCTAGCTAAAAGAAATCACATAGCAAGTAAGGCCAAGTCCTAAATTTTGATGACTTACCTTTTTGCTTACCTTGAAGAATGGTGTCTATATATTCAGTTTGAACAGCTTCATCATAGTTGGAAAAGCCATTGCAGAAAAAAGAAAGACTCAAGAAAGTAAAATTGTGATCCTAAGCTGTGCTTTTGAAATTACATAGCAGTTTCGTAGCGCGCTACGAAACTGCTGTAGGTGATGCCTAATGCACAGCAGTTTCGTAGCGCACTACGAAACTGCTGTAGCTGCATATTATCATTTAGTGGACCAATTTTGAGAGACAAAGGGAATTCTTTTTGAGGAGGAGTTTCCAAAAAGGATCATTTACAAAGTATACATATCCAGCAAAGGCAAAGCAAGTTGAGGAAGGACATTCATAAACTCATGTTATGAAAATGGTCTTCATTTCATAGCTAATATTGATTCATAATGTTTCCAGACACCATTAAAGCAGTTTTGTCTTAACACGTGTATATGAGCAAGGTCCACCTGGCATGGAAAACAAGATAACCCAATGCATTTTTATGCAACTAAGAAAAACAAAAGGGATAATTGATCTTGAAGATCCTTGTGGAGGCCAAAAGCAGAAAAACAGGAACAACTTCCTAATTTCCAGGAATAGTACAGGGATGAGGCATTAAGAGTCAACAAGAAATTTCAAACCATCACCATAGCTAAGCTAAAGAAGTCCATGTGTCAGAGAACTAGCTTGAATTGTAATTAATGCTACTACCAACATGATGAGGAGTTATACTCCTAATTGTTTTAGGTTTCTAGAACTATGAGTCAACAGTCAGTTGTATTTAATAGTTAGTTTTAAATATGAATAGGTGTCATAATAGGAAGAATTCGAATTCCCCTCTTGCTGGAGGAGGAATCTTAGTTATGTAAAGCACTCTATATATAGGAGAAAAGGCAATGTACCAGAGGTTGAAGATTTTTCAGAGAAACTCTCATATTGTGCTTTGTGTAATACTCTGTTTTAGTAATACAGTACTTGGCTTTGCTTCTCAGGAATCAAAAGGAATTCAATGTTTAGAATGTCTTGTGTTGTCCTCCTCTCATTATCTATAGTGGTATGAATTTGTGATTACTTAGAAATCAATGATTGTGCTCTAACTTCCTTCATACATTTATAAACTGTGTGGTCCTATATTTTTCTGATATGTTCTCTATATGTAGAATTCTTATGCCCTGACTTCTATGTAAAGCTAACATTATTTCCAATACTAAAGCATGCTTGACTCCATAAGCCCAATGGATATTTTCTAATTATGTTTCAACCTTTTACACTTGTTCATTTGTTTCAAAGAATTAGCCATCTTATTCATTATCAAAATCTTTAATTTTGTGAGAGAGCCCTCTCAGGTTGAGGAGGCTAAGCCTCAACCAAAAGTAGGTTTGAAAGAGTTACACAAGGTCTTCTTGGTTAGCAGCCTATCAGGGCTAGGTTTTGTGATAACATTTTGGTGCATCTGCCAAGAGCCTGAAGATTATTTATTCTCGAAATCAAGAGGCTGAACTTCTGAAGGTAGCAGGAGCTCAGAAAACTTTTTGAGGCTACAATCTACCTTGGTGACAACATACATTTTCAAAAGATTTAAAAGGTGGCTTCGAGGGGGAGATATACACGGAGCAATCCTGACCCAAATCCACCTACCCCTGTGGACAATCCAAACAACCTTTCAAGGAGCAGACAAAGGTTTACTGAAACACAAGGTACTCCGTCTTATTCAAAATCTTTGCTCTCTGAATTTTCAAGAAGTCCTGAGGACAAAATAGTTGATGAAAAAATTCATGATGTGTTGTTTAGATTAGAAAATGAAGAAGAACTCATTGGAATTATTTTAGATTTGCAAAAAAGAGGGATTGATACTTCATCTTTAGTATCACAAAAAGATAAAGAGGAATTTTGGGAAGTTGTCACTTCTGAACTATTGTTAGAAAGGGAAGAATTAGATAAACTTAAAGAACTTGATCCTTTCAATGTCTTACTTAAATCTAAAGTTGGTTTACCCCTTCCAAATTGGAGTACATTTGTCACTGGTTTGCAAAGCCCAAGTAGTCCTTTTCATATCAGCACCTCATCCTCTGCTTCTGTTAGTCATAGTAGTTCTCAAACACCAAGCAATCCACCTCATATCAGTTTTGTCCCCTCTATCTCTTCAGTACCTGTCATCACTGTCCCTCCATTAATCATGGTTGTACCTGCTAGGTATGCTCCACTAGCACTCCCTGCTATTTTTCATGACCTTCCTAGCAAATATGTTGCAAGAATTCCAACATGGGGTGGTGATGAAGACATCACAGCAGAAGAACATATAGACAAATTTAATGATTTGGCTGACAGATAGGAAGTTGATGGTGAGGATGTGAAGCTAATATTATTTGCACAAACCTTTATCAGGGAAGTTAGAAAATGGTTTAAAGCCCCTCCAGCTGGAAGCATTCATAATTGGGCAGAGTTTGAAGATAGCTTTCTAAGGAAATGGGGAAATAGAACTAATCTGATTCAAGATCTTACTGAATACAATAATCTTAGAAGGGCACCTGATGAGACCATTCAAAACTTTTCCAAGAGGTTTAACAAAGTGTTTAATTCCATCCCAGTTCGTTTGAAACCTCTTGAAGCTTTGGCACAACTGAGATATGCTGAAGCATTTGATTCTTATTTCTCTCTATTGCTCAGAGAGAGAGACTCTGCTACACTTGCTGATATGCAAAATGATGAAATTAAAGTAGAAGTAAACATGGTTGTTGCTAAAATATCAAAGATGGAAAAAGCCAAATTGAAAGAAGAAGAGAAACCTTCCTCTTCAGCTCTAGAAGATAAAATTGATTCAATGATGAAGACCATGGAGAAGCTGATGGATCGGTTGGCTCTTGGGAATACCTCTGCTCCTCCTGTGCAGCAAGAGCCTCAATTTAGAAATCCTCAATTTAGGAGACCTCAAAATCAACAAAGGCCAAGGGAAAATAGAAACCGATAGCTTGATCCTCCAGTAAGACCCCCTTTTCAGCAGAACTTAGGTGATGAAGAAGATGAACCAGAAATTCCTGAAGAATCGATCCATTCTCTTGATGAAGAAGTGTCAGGAGTTTTATTGACTAAGGAAGAACATGATGAGTCCAGTGTGACCAAACAAGGAGAGGAGCCTTCAGACTATTTAAAGGGTTACCAACATGCTATCTTTGAAATGCAAAAACAGTACAACCTCAGGAATAGAAATGTGCCAATTACAGCAAGCAAAGCACAGCCCAAGAAGGATGCTTCAAAGGTTGTTGAAGACAAGAGGGACAACCCAAAGGCTGCTGAGGGAAAAATTGATTCTCCAGTGGGCAAAAAGGACACTCAAACTCCATATCCTACTAAGGAAATTGAGAAAATTGTTTTTATTTTTAACCTTGAGAATGAAATTGCGAAAATCAAAATATCAGTCCCTTTTAGTGAAATCCTCAAGGTAGATAAATACAGAAGTAATATTGTAGAGATGCTTAATTTACAACTAGGAGTGATTGATATCTTAAATGTATAGGAGGATAATCCTATTATATACTTGGGTCCAAGACTTGAAGATGATCAGAATGAAGAATTATCTCCTTTCTACATAAGCATTAGTATTCATGATATGACATGACCTTACATAATGCTATGTTAGATTCGGGGGCCTCTCATAATCTTATGCCCAAGGTAATCATGGAAAGGTTGGGGTTGCAGGTAACAAGACCATATAAGGATTTATTCTCTTTTGATTCAAAAAGAGTTCAATGCATTGGTTTGATTAAAGATGTTGTTGTGGGGCTAACACAAATTCTAGCAAAGACAATTGTCATGGACATTGTTGTGGCCAATATTCCACCTAAGTTTGGGATGCTACTTTCAATATCATGGGCAGCCAAGATCAAAGGCACGATGCAAATGGACCTTACCTATGCTACTATCCCTGTTTTTGGTGAGCAAAGGAGATTATATCGGGAGACCAGGATGGCTTATATGGTAAGCAGTAAAGACAAACCTCAAAATTTTCCCATTTATTCCTTTGACACTGGGCTTGGATCAACCATCCTTTTCAATGAGTCAGTCGAAGATGAATCAAAGGAGATGCTTTCAGAAAATCAGCACCTAGGAAATCAGCAGGAAGATGAAAAAGAGACGATGGGCTGGTGGTCATTGTACTTTGATGGATCAGCAGGAAGAGAAGGGGCAGGAGCTGGAACTTGGATCACAAGTCCAAATGATGAAAGTAAGTTTTTCTCCTACAAATTAAACTTTGATTGCACAAATAATATGGCTGAATACAAATCTCTGATTTTGGGATTAGAAGCTTTGTTAAAGTTGAAGGCTAGAAACATTTCTATTTTTGGAGATTCTGAATTGGTGATTAAACAAGTGGAAGGTACTTATCAAACAAAATATGTGAGGATGAGAGCATATAGAAATTTAGTGTTAGATATGTTGGAAAAGTTTCAGGCATATTCTTTCACTATCAAAACTAGAGACCAAAACTCCATTGCAGACTCCCTTGCTGTTTCTGGCAATCTATTTATTATTCCTATGCATTCTTCTGAAAGATATGAGGTGGAGGTTCGTCATCGACTAGCCATACCAGATAACAACACTAATTGGCAAGTCTTTGAAGATGATCAACTGGTAAAGAATTTCATTGAATTAAAAAAGGAATTTGAAAGCACTCAAATGGATCAACAAAATATGTTTGTGGAGTCCAAGGAAAAGTCTGAAGTCTTACAATTAAAAAATAATTTAATACCTAAGGGTCTCATTCCTGTTAAGAAATTGTTTGATCAAAATGATGTGTTCAAAGCTCCAAAATTACAGGCTGATGAAGAGGAAGTAGAGAGCTGCAATCTAGAGAATTCAGTGGTACCTAGGATGGTTAAGATCTCAAAGTTTCTTTCAGCTGACATGAAAGCTAAATATGTTGAGATGATGAAAAGGTTTGTTGATGTTTTTCCATGGAGTTATGCTGATCTAAAACAATATGATTCTTCTATTATTCAGCATACTATTCCTATTAAGGAGAATGAGAAACCTTTCAAACAGAAGTTAATAAGAACTAATCCTCTTCTCATTCCATTGATTGAAAAGGAAATTAAGAAACTCTTTGATGCTAAAATCATTGTTCCAATCAGATTCTCAAATTGGCTTGCTAATTTGGTTCCAGTTAGAAAGAAGAATGGAGAGATCAAGATTTGTATAGACTTCAGAAATTTGAATAAGGCTTCATTGAAAGATAATTATCCTCTTCCTAAGATGGATTTGATTCTGCAAAATATTGTTGGTTCACAAAGGATGCCTATGCTTGATGGTTTCTTAGGGTACAATCAAATTCTTGTGCATCCAGATGATCAAGAGAAGACAACCTTCACAACACCATGGGTTACATTCATGTACGCCAAAATGCCTTTTGGTCTCATGAACACAGGGGCCACCTTAAGCAATGGATATTGCATTTGCTGAGGAAAAGGATAAATCAGTGGTTGTTTATCTTGATGATATCACAATTTTTTCAAAGAGAGAAGAAGATCATTTGAAGCACCTTGAAAGAATTCTGCTGAAATGTACAAGGTTTGGTATTTCTCTCAATCCCACTAAAAGTATATTCGCTTTAACATCAGGAAAACTTCTTGGTCATATCATTTCCGAATAAGGAATTAGGATTGATCCTAATAGAGTTATTTCAATTCAAAAGCTAGATCTACCAAGAAGTAGGAAAGAGATTCAATCTTTTCTTGGAAAAGTGAATTTTGTTAGACGATTCATTCCTAACTTTCCTGAGGTTGTCAAGAATATAGCAAAGATGTTGAAAAAAGGAGGGGACTTTAAATGGACAGCGAAAGCAAAGAAATCTTTTGAGGAAATCAAGAAGGTGCTCACACAAGCACCGGTACTTATCAACCCTGATTTTATCGAGTTTCTTATTTTTACATTTGCTTCTGAATATACTATTGCTGGAGTTTTGCTGCAAAAAGGAAATCAAGGTATTGAATAGCCTATTTCTTTATTTAGTAAGACATTAGCAAATGTTGAACTGAAGTACAATATTTTAGAAAAGCAAGCTTATGCCTTGGTGAAAGCCATAAAAGATTTCAGAATCTATGTTTTTCATTCTCATATTGTCGCTTATGTTCCAAGTGCTGTAATAAAAGATATCTTAACACAAGTAGATCCTGATAGAAAGAGGGGAAAATGGATAGCAAAGTTGCTAGAGTATGACATTGACATCAAACCTACCAAATTGGTAAAGGGTCAAGGCTTGGCAAAGCTAATGACTCAGTCAAATCTGGACTTCCTTGACATTAATTTGAATGCAGAAGTCTCAGAAATTTCTAAAAGTGAGGAGGAATTGGTCCAAATAAATTAAACATTCTTGGTTTCAAAATGGTACAAGGATGTGGCTTTTGTTCTACAGCATAATAAAGCCCCTGCCAATCTTACAAAGTCCAAAGCTCGGTTTGTCAAGTTACAATCTTTAAGATATTTTGTATATGACCAAAATTTGTTTTGGAAAGATGCAGGAGGGATTTTGTTAAATTGTCTCCTTGAAGAAGAAGCTGATAAAGTGATTGAAGAATTTCATAAAGGAGATTGTGGAGGACCCCATTATTGGAAAGCTACTGCAAACAAGATCCTAAGAGCTGGATATTTTTGGCTGATTATGTTTAGAGACATTTACAAAAGGGTGGCTACATATCATGAATGTCAAATACTTGAAGGAAAGAGGAAATTTATACCTTTGCCTTTGGTTCCTATATATGTTGAAGCACCTTTCAAGCAATGGGGATTGGATTTTATTGGAGAAATTCATCCTCCTTCATCAAGACAGCATCGTTGGATTCTCACAGCCACGGATTATTTCACCAAATGGATAGAGGCAATTCCAACAAGGCAAGCTAATGATTCAGTGGTTATCTCTTTCCTAGAAAATAATATATTGTCTTGATTTGGTTGTCCAATGAAGATTATAACTGACATGCTCAAGCTTTTAAGTCCAAGAAAATGATTAATTTTTGTCACCAATACCACATCACTCTTGGATATTCGACTGCTTATTATCTACAAGGAAATGGTCTTGCTGAATCATCAAACAAAAGCATTATAAGGATCATTAAGAAGGTGTTGCAGGAAAATAAGAGAGCTTGGAATTTGAAATTGAAGTATGCTTTGTGGGCTGATAGAATTTGTACAAAGAGATCTATTGGCGGTTCGCCATATGAATTAGTGTACAGTGCTAAAGCTATATTTCCAAAATCACTTGGAGTACCGGTAATGAAACTAATTTAAGGACTAGAAGAGGAACCAAATGATGTGCAAAGGAGAATCAATCAGCTGATATCCCTGCACGAGAAGAGAAATGAGGTGTACGACAATCATCAACACAGTCATAACATAATCAAGAATACATTTGATAAAAAGATCAAATAAGTTAGTTTCCAGATCCATGACAAAGTGCTGAAATTGGAAGCCAGAATCAAAGAAAAGGGTAAGCACGGTAAGTTTGAGAATTTGTGGAAGGGTCCTTATCAGATTGCTGCTTTCCATGGAAACAACACTTACATTCTACAGGAAATTGGTGGAGAATCATATGTTGGAGGACCTGTTAATGGAAGGTTCCTAAAGCATTATCATTGTTGAAATACTATCAATTTCTCATAACATTGTACATATCTGTTTTATCAGTTTTTCTTTTTCAAAATAATGACAAGCTGAAACAGAAGGCTTAAGCCTGAGGTGAAGGCCCAAGAAGCTTAAAGGGGATGCTTTTCAAACAAATTTCTATTTGTCATAAGAGGATAAAGCACTGGACCTTCAAGTTCTTAGTGTACTACAGGAGCACATTATCCCAAGTGGAGCCACTGTTATCACTTAAGAAACAATTTCTAAGTTCTGAACATCAGTTTTATTACAAAGGTTTAGTGTTAGTCCTAGTCTAGTTTCTTTTCCATGGTTGCTTTAGTGTCTAGGTTCTAGAAAAGAGTCTTGTTGGTATGGTTAAAGAAGGTTAACACTCCATTCTCACCCATCACTGGTCTCACAACACACTTAAGTTCCATATGTCAATCTTGTTTCAAAGTTCTTACGTGCTACGAAACTGTCTAGGTTTTTCATAGCGCAAAACCCAGTCTAGGTGTTTTCATAGCACAAAACCCAGAATTCGCACTGGTTGCACTACAAAATCGGGGACTCATGCAGATCCATAGCAAATCTCATCCAGCTGTCAAATCTATCAAAATCCGTTATTTTTTTACATCATCAGTTATCAGCCCATACACTTTGTCTATCAATTCAACTGCTTATCCTCATCATTAGGTCGTTAGGTGTCTTGGTACGCATAGGTTGCAAGTTTCAAAAAAGAGTCGAGTGTTCAAAATCATGATTATTGTTTGAGTTCATGCATGAGGAGAAAATTGGCAGGCATTCAAAATTAGAATTAATTTGAAGATCAAGCGAGGCAGCTTATCCATTTCAAGCGAGGCAATGATCGAGATTAAGACGGTACAAGCTTCTTTAATTGTCACTTTGCAGGAATTCCATGGAGGGGTCTACAGAAAGGAAATATCATAGGTTAGGAAAATTTCTGAGGAACGAACCCGAAGGCTTAGATATTATCCTAAAGAACAATGAAGTTGAACAAGCCTTCAAGCAGGTTGGCTGTTGGAGATTTTGTGAGAAACTTCAAAGAGGCCACATGCAAGTCACCGGGGAATTCGCTTTAAATTTCACAAGATTGAATTCGAAAGTTGGGGTGCTCAAATTTCCCATCTCTCTGGAGGTTATATCTGCAACCACTGAAATTCCAAGGGGACAGGAGAGGTGGTTCAAAAATTTCAAGTTTGATATGACTCCATGCAAGGAATTTTTGAAGCCAAAGTTCATTGATTCAGATTTAAACAAGTCAGTGTCCAGGAGTTTTGTCAAAGATTCATATGCAAATTTACTTACATGCATACAGAGATACTTCACCTGTGAAGGGAGGTATCATAAGGTGTATTCTTATCACTTCAAACTTCTGCTTCATTTCACTGGAAAGATATCTCTTGACTTGCCTTTCTATTTGTTTCGTAGCTTGGGCAAAATGTGTGACAAGGTTCAGTTGAAGAAGGAAGCCTGTGAAACCTCGTTGTTTCATCACGACTTAGTCAAGTTGATCGTTTTGCATGAGCTCCAGAAAATAGATAGTGAGTGGTCCATGTTCATGTTTATGTCTGGCTTCAAGGACGAAACTGGTCTCAGTCCTCAAGCTACGAAGATTTCCCCACCAACAGTTAGTCATCGTGCAGAAACAAGATCCAGGAGATTCGTGAAGTTGAAATCTAAGAAGCAGGTAAAGGAGCCCACAAGACCACTAGTAATCCAAGACACACCCCAACAAGCACAGAAAGGGAAAGGTTAGATCAAAGAAGGGATACAAGAACAATCCACAGGTGAAACGGCACAAAGAAGAGCAACCAGGAGCCAGTTAGCTAAAGAAAAAGGAAAGACAGTGATTACTGAGGAAACCTGGATTTCAAAAGGAAGCCTGAATGATTTACTTCAAGAAATTGACATTAAAGAATCTCCCCTGGTTCGAGCAGACTTGATACAAATAGGTAAACGCAAAACCAAAAGGGCCAAAACCTCTAAAAAGCTCAAATTTGATGATCAGGTTTCTAAATTCATTTTTAAACCAAGAAGACCTGTGACAAGGCATTCAAAAGAGATACCAGAGGAACTGCCAGAAGCAAGTGAAACAAGGGAGGTAACAAAATTTTATGAAGGACCTATTACTGCAATAGAAACATCATCACAACTGCATAAAAATGACAGAGGTAAGGTAGTCATCTCTTAGCAGGAGGAGTGCAGTTTTGAAGAGTTGAAAGAGAAATTGAAGTTGGAAAATCTTGAAATCGCAAAACTGAGAAAAACCTCAAGGAAACATGCAATCAAGGAAGCTCATTTTAATAAAATAGAGGCTCTGTGGGAAGATAAAACGATTTCAATACCCGAAGTGGTCAATTGTCATGCTCAATACTACACCTGGACAATACCTGCAATTAAAGAAGCAAGACACATCAGAAGGGTCAATGCAAAATTGAGAGCTAGAATCAGAAGTATGAAGAGGCAAATCAAAGATCTGAAGATACAACTGAACCAGCATGAAGGACATCCTAGTTAAAAGAAATCACACAGCAAGTAAGGCCAAATCCTAAATTTTGATGAGTTACCTTTTTGCTTACCTTGAAGAATGGTGTCTATATATTCAGTTTGAACAGCTTCATGACAGTTGGAAAAGCCATTGCAGAAAAACGAAAGACTCAAGAAAGTAATATTGTGATCCTAAGCTGTGTTTTTGAAATTACACAGTAGTTTCGTAGCGTGCTACGAAACTGCTGTAGCTGCATATTATCGTTCGGTGGACCAATTTTGAGAGACAAAGGGAATTCCTTTTGAGGAGGAGTTTCCAAAAAGGATCATTTACAAAGTATACATATCTAGCAAAGGCAAAGCAAGTAGAGGAAGGACATTCATAAAATCATGTTATGAAAATGGTCTTCATTTCATAGCTAATATTGATTCATAATGTTTCCAGGCACCATTGAAGAAGTTTTTTCTTAACACATGTATATGAGCAAGGTCCACCTGGCATGGAAAACAAGATAACCCAATGCATTCTTATGCAATTAAGAAAAACAAAAGGGATAATTGATCTCGAAGATCCTTGTGGAGGCCAAAAGCAGAAAAATAGGAACAACTTCCTAATTTCCAGGAACAGTACCAGGATGAGGCATTAAGAGTCAGCAGGCAGTTTCAAACCATCACCGCAGCTAAGCTGAAGAAGTCTATGTGTCAGAGAACGAGCTTGAATTGTAATCAATGCTACTACCAACATGATGAGGAGTTATACTCCTAATTGTTTTAGGTTTCTAGAACTATCATTCAACAGTCAGTTGTATTTAATAGTTAGTTTTAAATATGAATAGGTGTCATAATAGGAAGAATTCGAATTTCCCTCTTGTTGGAGGAGGAATCTCAATTATGTAAAGCACTCTATATATAGGAGAAAAGGCAATGTACTAGAGGTTGAATATTTTTCAGAGAAACTCTCATATTGCGGTTTGTGTAATACTCTTTTTTCAGTAATACATTACTTGGTTTTGCTTCTCAAGAATCAAAAGGAATTCAATGTTTAGAATGTCTTGTATTGTCCTCCTCTCATTATCTACAGTGGTATGAATGTGTGATTACTTAGAAATCACTAATTGTGCTCTAACTTCCTTCATACATTTATCAACTATGTGGTCCTATATTTTTCTGATATGTTCTCTATATGTTGAATTCTTATGCCCCGACTTCTATGTAAAGCTAACATTATTTCCAATACTGACGCATGTTTGACTCCATAAGCCCAATGGATATTTTCTAATTTTGTTTCAACCTTTTACACTTGTTCATTTGTTTCGAAGAATTAGCCATCTTATTCATTATCAAAATCTTTATTTTTGTGAGAGAGCCCTCTCAGGTTGAGGAAGCTAAGCCTCAACCAAAAGTAGGTCTGAAAGAGTTACACAAGGTCTTCCTAGTTAGCAGCCTATCAGGGCTAGGTTTTGTGATAACAGAAGCAACATACTCTGCTTATGTTGTTGAGAGTGCAACAACACTTTACAGTGTTGAGACCCAACTGATAGTTGTTCCACCTATAGTAAACACATACCCTGTTGTGCTCCTCCTGTTATCTCTGTCACCCGCCATATCTGCATCAACATATCCCTGTAGAGCAATGTTTGAACCACCAAAGCATAATGTTTTATTTGTGGTGCCTCTCAAATAACTGAGAATCCACTTCACCACCATCCAATGTTCTTTTCCTAGATTGTTCATGAACCTACTTACAACTCCCACTGCATGTGCAATATCAAGGCTTGTGCATACCATTACATACATTAAGCTTCCAACTGCTGATGCATATGGAACTTTAGACATATGAGCCATTTCTTCCTGAGTCTTGGGACACTCCTCCTTACTTAATTTGAAATGGCTAGCCAAAGATATACTAACTGGTTTTGCATTCTTCATATTAAACCTTTTCAACAACTTTTCTATGTACTCACTTTGAGACAATGTTAATTTGCGATTCTTCCTATCTCTAGTTATTCTCATACCAAGGATTTGTTTTGCAGCACCAAAATCCTTCATTGCAAATGAGTTCTCCAATTTTCTTTTGAGAACATTTATTTCTTGTATGTTAGAACCTGCAACAAGCATGTCATCTACATACAATAACAATATAATATAGTTGCCATAATTTTGCCTTTTGAGATAAACACAATGATCAGAGTGACATCTAGAATAACCTTGTTCTGACATAAACCTATCAAGTTTTAGATACCACTGCCTTGGAGCCTGTTTTAAGCCATACAATCTCTTCCTCAACGTGCACACTAGTTTCTCCTTCCCTTTTACCTCATATCCTTGTGGTTGTTGCATATATATCTCTTCCTCCAAATCCCCATGGAGAAAAGCTATCTTTACATCTAACTGCTCAAGAAGCAAATCTTTAGCTGCTACTAGACTTAAAATAGTTCTGATTGAAGTCATTTTAACAACATGAGAAAATATCTCATCAAAGTCTATACCCTTTTTCTGTGCAAACCCTTTCACCACAAGTCTAGCTTTATACCATTTTCTACCTCCATCTTCTTTTTTCAACTTGTAAACCTATTTATTCTGCATTGTTGTTTTACCTACAGGCAACCTGACTAAGTCCCAAGTCTGGTTATGTGCTAAGGATTCATCTCTTCTTTCATGGCTTGCTCCCACTTCTTCCTAGTTTCTACCTGTACGTCTTCTTCATAACATTCTAGTTCACCAGAATCAGTCAAAAATACATAATATAATGAAGGAGAGTATTTTTTAGGGGTTCTACTTATCTTGGTAGATCTTCTAACACCACTTTCAGGTGTTTAAGGTGCTTGTTTCTATTGTGGTTGTTGTTCTAGATGTTCATCATTATGATTTTCAGGCACCATCACTTTTTCTGTGATCTCGTCAAGAACTGTATATTCTTTGTTTTCTTTTTCTTATTTTTTTTCTTGTAGCTGATCCTTGAATATGACACCTTCGCTCCTAATGATTTTGTGTTTTTCATAATCATAAAAGCGATAACCAAAATCATTAACACCATATCCAATAAAGGTACATTTCTTTGATTTTGCCTCAAGCTGTTCTATTTTCTTTATTAATGTGGATAAACACTTCACAACCAAAATTCTTTAAAAAAGAGTAGCTTTCCTTTTTACCTGTCCATGCCTCCTCTAGAATACCACCATCCAAGGAACTTGAAGGCCCTCTATTTATTAGATAAATAGTCGTATTTACAACATCTGCCCAAAATTGTAAAGACAATCCTGCATGCAGTCTCATGCACCTTGCACACTCCATGATTGTCCTATTCATCCTTTCTGACACACCATTTTCTTGTGGTGTTCCTGGAAGTGTCTTCTCTCTATGAATTCCTTTCTCTGAACAGTACCTATCAAACTCTTTGCTGCAATATTCACCTCCATTGTCTGACCTGAGACACCTCAACCTTTTTCTTATCTCATTTTCAACCAAAGCTGTCCATTTCTTGAAAGTATCAAATACATCATATTTATTTCGAATACAATAAATCCAGGTTTTTTTGGTGGCATCATCAATAAAAGTAACATAATAATGAGAGCCACCAAGATATGATACATGAGCAAGTCCCCATACATCTGTATGCACAAGCTTTAATTTTTTGCTCTTCTTTTCTTTCCCAACTCTGAGGAATCTAACTCTCTTTTGTTTTCCATAAACACAATTCTCACAGAATTTTAAATCAACATGCTTCAAACCTGGCAACAAATTTCTTGAGTGAAGAATCTAGATCCCCTTCTCACTCATGTGCCCAAGCCTATGATGCCACAATGTTGTATCTTCTCCTGTAGAGGTTAAAGAATTAACAAAATTAGAAATACCATTGCATAAATACAATGTACCAACCTTTTCTCCTTTTGCTATTACGAGGGCTCCTCTACTGACCTTCCAGGTTTTATCTGTGAAAGTAGTTACGCAACCTTCACCTCCCAACTGCCCTATTGAAATAATACTTTTCTTCAGATCTGGAACATGCCTTACCTCCTTCAATAGCCACTGATTTCCATTCTGTTGTTTTATGAAAACTGTACCCATTCCAATGATTTTACAGGGTTTATCATCACCCAATCGAACCTGTCCAAAATCTCCTTGAACATAATCATGAAAATGTTTCCTATTAGGTGTGGCATGGAATGAGGCCCCTGAATCTACCACACAGGCATAAATAATATTTTCTAAAGAAAGAATTGAAGCATCTTGCAACACATCCCCTGTTACATTCACTTCATGATTATTTTCTTGCCGTGTGTCTCCTTCTTTTCCTATCTACGACTTGCAGTCTTTCTTCAGGTGTCCTTTCTTCCTGCATTTCCAGCACACTATCCCCAATCTAGACTTGGATCTACCTTTTCTTGACTTACTGTGATATCCAGTGCTCTTTCCTCTTTCCATTTCTCTTCCCCTAGTGTCTGCAGTCAAAGCATTACCTAATGTCTCACCGAAGCTTTTCCGTCGCATTTCCTCGCTAAGGATTGCACTGACAACATCATCAAAATTAAAAGTACTAGATCCAAAGACAGAGTTACTAATGGCCATTGTTATACAACATATTGACCTCCTTATCAACTTAGAGGGGAAAGACATGATAGCTGAAACAAAGACCACAATCACAGGCCTTGATTCCACACTAACGCTAGCTATGCACTAACAACCTGCTTTATAAAGCTTGTTACCAAGCCTGGAGGTGCATTAGTGACCATACTAAATCATGCTACTAGTATGGGAATAGTGTTAGTGAAACTTGGTGAAGTTCCAAGGGTCAAAGGAACGAATTGACTCACAAATATCTATATATTTATTCCTAAAATTACTCAAGAAAATAAAGGAAACATCCAAATTCGAGATATTTGGAGGATTTCTAATCTGAAAAAAGGAGGCAAATGGGAAAGAGCTGAAAAGAATGGAAAGTTCATTGCTTTTGCCCTAGTGAACTCAAGAGGAGCTTGGTAACCCTAACTCAAATGCTAGATAAGCAAAGTGAGGGTTATTGTGAAAGGGGTCAGAGAATTTGAAAGGGTAGCATACTTGATTGTTGAGCATTGACTCATATCATAAGAAATGAGCAAGAAGGGAGAGAGAGAGAGAGAGAGAGAGAAGCTGGAGGGGTAAAGGAAGGCTGATACAACAAATGGTTGTAATCACTCTTCCAACATTAATATAGAACTGCATTTGTACTGTCTACTCGTGGTGTTGATGCTATCATTCATTTAGTTGTTTGTACAATGCCTATTAGCATGAGTAGCCTAGTTGTATGCAATTAGATGTTCTTTTATATATTCATGTATTAGTTATCAGAGTTGTATGTTGTGATTACACTTGTCTCTTCTATGTGCAGGACTTGATTTGGAGTTGGCTTTGAGGGAGTTCCACTTGCCTGCATTGTGATCTCCAAACAAATCTACACTGAAACTTGAGCTAATCTACTTCTAATGCTTTGATAGTTAGTTGTTGTCTATGAACATGCATGTAACTTTGTGCAGTTGCAGATAATCTTACAGTCTGTCGAAGGTCTCAGGAAGACCTTTGAGGGTATCTACATTCTCCATACACCGTGCATTTTACCCCATAGTAGAATTGGCGACTTCCCTGGGGACTATACATCTAGTTCCCAGTTTACCCAGACTCTTCTCTATTTTCTCCTCCTTCTAAGAGATCCATATACTTCTGCAATCCCTTTCTGACCCACCAAAGATCTTGCTACATCTTGCCTACAATTATTCACCTTTGAATCTAATCTTGAAAGCCCTTTGTTTGACCGATTTCCTACACTAACGCAGGTTAGCAGGCCACACAGAGCTTTATAAAGCACTGTGACGGTTCACAGGGAGCATTAGTGGGTCTACTAACTCTCTGTAGCCACTATTATAGAGTATTAGTCTCCCAATACCTTGATTTTTAGCAGTGTCTGAAAGCCAAAAGGGATAGGAAGCCTTCTCATGGACTGAATGAAGATCTATAACTGCATTTTGCTAGCAAAATAGGTGTCCTGAATTTTTTTTTGGGAAATCATTTTTTTTCTTTCTTAAAAGCATTTTTATGAAAGAAAGACTCACATTTTTTATTCATCCTTCTGTTTAGCTGGCTAAAAGATGCTCTATTTTTCTTTCAGGTAGTTGTTACGAAACATTGGAAAGAAGTTCTTTGGTTATGCATGTGTTAAATGACTAAAATGCATGGAAATAATATGAATATGTGAAAAACTCTCTTGTAGAATATAGCTTGTTTTCATTGAATTGAAAATTTTTTAAAGCATTGTTTTTTGCATGATTTATTGAGTCAGACTCTCATCACATTTCATACATCAACTCCCCTACCGAAGACAATAATCAAGTACACATAAAATTTACCTAAAACCAATCAGTAACTCTTTATTGAGCAAACAAACATTAGCTAGGCTAGGATCTTGGGATAAGTAGAGTGAGTAAAACTACCCAAGATCGAACACCAAACTAGTGTCATTAAAAGAGAGAAAAATTCCTTCTGCACTCATGTTACCGAGACCACTCCAGTAAAAGCAGAGCTAAATACGAGACAACATCGGTCTGTAAGTGAAGGTAGCCTGCCTTCTCTTACAAATCCTTTGGGTATTCTATGTATTGGGGATCCCTTTGGGGATTTCGGAACTAAGTCGAGGACTCAGGTATCCTACCCACATAGCATGCTATCTATGACTATGTCCCCCATGGTGGTGTCTGTGATCTAAGGTATATTTAGTGGCCAAACTTATAGGGACTTACACAAGGTGACTAGGACGAGTTGTCCTGGTACCTAACATAGACTGACCTACTCTATCTTCAGTTTTTGGGAGGGTGCTCGTCTTCACGAGAGTACTTGGCCCCTCAATCTGAGGTTCAGGTGAAGCTCTAGAGTAACCATAACTATACATCTGGCCAGCCATCTTTGTTATTCATTGAGATACTGGGTTTCATCTCCAGTGATTGGTGCTTATCAGATAGGGTCATTTCCTTCTGTTTGTTGATTGATCAATTTAAAGTATTTTTTATACTTTTTAGGTACCTATGTGCTAGTATTTGAGACTTTAACGGATATCACGATAAAATTTATTTGATAAAAATTAGCAATCACCATGGCTACATCTAGCCCTCGTCATCACTCTAGACGATTGCTAGGCCTTCCTCCACTCATTGTGGAGGATCCGCCGAGTTCCACTGAACCAGATTCCCCATATTCGAGGGATCAGTCTCCTAGATCTCACACGGGATCTATTTGTACAACCGACGATTCAAGTTTGCCGGAGGATTTCTTTACCAAAGGATTCCTTCCTCCCTTTAACCCTCTGCTCACGAATCCGTTGGAACCTATCTTGGCTCCCGTGGTACCTATACTTCCTGCTTCGGTAGTTGGAACATTTCCATCTATCTCGTTGATGACTAATAGGTCATGGAACTTTGTGATGCTTTCGGTCCTCCACCACTTCCCCAGTCGACAGTCGCCATAACACTGTTAGTGGCAAACCCTGCTATCCCATTTGTTCTAAGTACAACCACTCACATGACACCATCTACGAGTGGAACCCAGCCGATGTTGGGTTCCACCCCTTTAGTGTTAAACTGCATACCTTTGACAAGTGCCACATACAGTTCTCCCTATAATGCTCAATATGGCACTATGGGCACAGTTCCCGTCTACCAACAACATGGTCGGTCGCCGATGTATAGTTCAAACCCCTAGATCCATATACCTGGGGGGGTTCCCAATATGCACATGCCGGTAGGGAACGTAACAATTCCTCCTCTATTCTCAGGCATGCATGGTCAGTCACTAATTGACATGAGCATCCCTCTGTTAATCAAGGAAAAATGTTTAGTTCTGTGTTGGGCGGAATCCTCAAGGGGTTCCCAAGCAATCCATGGGGGCACCCTACTCACACATTCAAATGAGTCAAGGGGACACTACTTGTCCTGGGGCAATTCTATACCCCAGTATCAAAATCCTCATGGAAATCCACTCTAAAACACCATACCTCAAAGCAACTGCTACACCACGCAACCCATGTACAATATTGGGAGCCAAACGATGGGAGGAGTGCAAAGCTCCTCAAGTCATCCGTCATCACCATGGTCTAAGTTGGGGGTGCCCAACTCTCTGCCTTTCTTGGAAACATTGGATATACCTGACTTATATAAGTTGACAAATGACCCCATCTATCACAACTTACAATGGCCGCCGATCCCGCATAAGATACCAATGGACATCCCAAAGTTCGATGGAAAACAAGGGGAGGATCCGGTCACCCATATCACCACCTACATCTTTGGTGTGTTTCAAACTCTATGGTGGATGATAGTGTCTGGTTACGTCTTTTTCCCTGCATCCTCACTGGCAATGTAGTGAAACGGTATATTGAGTTACCACGTGCGTCAGTAAACACCTTCGACGCTTTAGCAATGGAATTCCTAAGGCACTTCCAGCTACCCATCTGTTATGAGACTAGGACAAAGCTCCTCACTTACTTTCGTCAAGATACCACCACCCACATCTTTGATCATATACATGAATGGAGACATAGGCAGAGGTTAGTCAAAGCTCCCCTCCCACACTTTCTCTTAACGGACTGGTTTTGCAAGTCCTTACTCTCGCAAGTCTCTAGAGATGTCACTCTAGCTAGTGCAGTCACAGAAGACCAATCCATATGTCATGCCCAGCACTTAGATCTGATATATTCACAGTCTAGCACTCTTTACGACATAATCCCTAATGCCCCTAGCAACCATAATGTTTCCACTACTCAGCACCCTAGAGTGCACACTAACGGGATTGTCGGTGCAACCTCTGGGGCCACTGTAAAACAACTCAGCGGTCACATCGCCGAGATGTCGGTAGACCCCTCTACCAAATCGACTGCTCTTCCTTCCACCGTGATAAACTTTGTGTAGTCTATGCAAAAATCCAGTGGCAAGAACAAGATGAATAAGAAAAATATTGCTCCTTCTGAGGAGCAGTCAACAAAGTAGCCAAACCCAAAACAAAATGACGCTACCCCTACTGACGAGGAAAAATATAAACCCACTAGATATCCACGCAAACTCTGTGATGAAGAACACATGACCTGGCGTTGTCCGCGTCTTCAGGAATGCACAGAATACCTTACCAAAAGGGATACTGGTAAGACCCCCGTTGTCCTTAGAAATCCTTTTCCCGCTCAATAGCAGCAAAATCTTATTGCAAACCAACCGCAACCCCCACAAGGGGGCAACAATGGTTTGCAACATCCTTCAGTTGGTGAAGGATCTTCTACCGTTTACACATTTGAAATGGTAGAACTCGCCACAAGAGCCAAATCTTATGGAGCTCCTGTCACTCATGCAGTGGAACCTTCCACGAGTCCAAACCCACCACCGCCCAACAATTTACATATCGAAAGGCCGGTTGTGAGCCTTGTAATTCGACCCCCAAAAGGGGCACTTCAATGCACAACGCACAATACATTTGCACGTGCCGCCCAAAGCTACAACATTGTAGAAGATTTCGCGCAAGCACCATCAGCTATGTCAGTTTTCGAAGTATTACAAACATGCCCAACACAACGGAAAGTTTTTTTTTCGGCTATTGGTGGTATCGACCCAAAAGATTCCATGCTTGCTATTTTCGACATGGTCAAGTGTAAACCTCCCCTTTCTCACCATCTTGCATTTCAAGCACATATAACTTCAAAAGGTAAAGGTATAAACAGAATTGTCATCGACGAAGGTGCTTCTACCTGCGTCATGTCGGCTTCATGTTGGCTTGCCTTGGATTATCCAACCATAACCTCATTGTCGAACTCCCTTAAAGCCTTCGATAGCCACACCTTTATCCCTAAAGGATACCTATCCAGTTTCCCCATCACTTTGTATGAGAGAACCGTAACAGTGGATATAGAAGTCGTAGACAAAAAACTCGACTATAATCTCTTTCTAGGTTGTAGTTGGACATATGCCATGACAGTCGTCGTATCTACTGTCTTTCACATCATCCTATTTCCATTCGATGGAAAGGTAGTTACAGTAGATCTGTTTTCTTTCTACACCCCTGATTATTCACCATTACCAAGTGGCTTTGTACCCCTAGTAGGAGATGGAACTGACTCTTATGTTAGTTTAGGTACTGGTCTACTGAAGGCTTCTTCCCTCATGGGTTGTTTTCCTCTTCGGCCACCCAAGGTTTCACAGACATTCAAAATGCTTTCATCTATTCCTCATGAACTGACCGATCCATGGATCCTACCAGCTCCTTCAGACCTTGACACATTCGGAGAACAAATGTCGTTATCACCAGCTGAATTGGCCTACCAAGCCATTCAATCTGCATCCACATCTCCGGTCAGGCTGGTTACTGTTGACAGTACCACTGCCCCTCCCATAACTGCTCCTCTTTTAGATCCACTTGATCAACTCCTACCTATGGAAGAAGCTATTCGAGAAATCATGAGTTTTGGTGAGGAACATTGCGAGGATTGGCCCCATCATGTTTTGATATCTAATTCGGACATGAGGCCTCTTAAAATCTTGTCCCCTGACATACCAGAAATCGTCTCCTCAGCTCATATGACCATCCAAACTTTGGATGCAGAAGGAAACATGGGTGACACTTCTAAATCATTTCCCAACGATATTTTTGTCAAGACAAGCATCGTGGAAATCATCCATATTGGAGCCGATTGCAATCCTGAGGAAATTGCGAGCTCCACCTGCCTATTTAAGGAATCCCACGATGTATTCAGTGGGTCTCACGAGGAAATGCTCGGCATTAATCCATCTATTGTCACGCAGGAGATCCATCTTTACGATGATGAAAAACCGATTGAGTGTCAGATCCCTTCCCTAGAAATAGTCGTTGAACCCCTGCCCTGCACTACTGCCGAAGAAGAATGCTTACTATACCTTAAATAGCTAGATAAAACCCGTTGAGATGTCGACTTGGCACTTGAGGCTCACAAGCGCCAGGGACAATCCTATTTTGCAAAAGAGGTTAAGCTTCATTCTTACCAAGAGGGCGACCTAGTGTTGCTCTATAATCCAAAAGATGACCTCTTGGAGGCATGCACGCTTCAACCCATATGGCTAGGTCCCTATGTCGTAATGAAAGTCCTCCCTACGGGGGCATATCAGAACTGCAGCACTGGGAAGGAGTCTCGTTCAAGGAGCCAGAATATGGGCTCTATCTGAAAGAGTATTATGCCTAGTATTACAGGCATGTGCTTTGTAATTTTATGTATTCATAAGTTTTGCTTTTCTTTTTTGGTTTGATTGGATTGTTTTGTTATTTAGTGGAGTACATGTCTCATACATTCTTCTCGCAATGCAGATGTCTTTCTCACCCTTAGCATATGTAGGATACACAGATGGTGCCAATTGTCACACAACACATTGCACAGCTGCTTAGGTCATCTACACACCTGAGTCAAAACTATTTTGTTCCGGGGAGTCTTTCTTGGAACCACCACCAACAATATTACCGAGTACATGTCTGTAATTTCACTTCTAACTGAAGCGTCATCAAGGGACATCTCTAATCTGGTGGTTAGGTTACACTCCCAGCTAGTTGTTATGCAATTGACAAATCATTATCACATTTGTAATCCAACCTTGTTACGTCATTATCTAAGGGTGCGACTCCTGGAATGTCAATTTGATATAATCACATATGAACACATCCCTTGAGAATTTAATGTGGTTGCTGATTCATTAGCTAACTATGTATTAGATTGGCACCTGTCTCATGCTTTATAGAAGCATGCATGAACAATAAAAAATTATTGAGTTAAAAAAAAAACATTTAATAACACATTTACGCCATCAAAATACCAAAATATATGTATATATATAGATATATATAATATATATATATATATATATATATATATATATATATATATATATATATATATATATAATATAATATATATATATATCCAGTTCTTTTACATCAAAATGTTCCAAAACTTGGATTATTTAAGTACAAAATGGCTAAAAAATCCCAACTACAAGCACTCATTGGCTACGTCAAAACACCTGCTAAAAAGAGCCTATTGCTCCAAAAATGCTAAAACTGCTCTAGCTACTCTCCAAAGAGGAACAAGAAACCTCTCAAGTACACCGACTATGTGCTACTACATATGGGTGGGAATCTCCCTCATCAGAAGGCAGGGGGGGGGGGGACACCCATGGTCAAACCCTCCAGGTTCCTCAAATCCTCGCGGAGACTGTCGGCATTGCCCCCTCAGTAGGTAGTTGGCCTCCTCGTCACATATGTCAAGGTTTACTTGCGGGTCGTAATGGCACCACATCTGTGTTAAGCATAAAAATTCATGTCAGTTTTTATTTCACCTATAAAAAACATTACATAAACATTCGGAAGTCCAAAAATACTTAAAACTACTATCAAAAAATCATTCTTACCTTAAGGACCTCAGTTGGTCCCGGGCGGCAACATCAAGTCTGGGTAGCCAGTAAATTCCACGCCCTCATAAGAATAGTCATCAATCATCACAATTTGGCCATGAAGCCATTGGAAGAAATTTTCATCGAAGAAATGTCGGAGCGGTCCTCCTCCTATGCGAAGATCGAGTGATGACCAAAGACCCTGCCTTGGATCCCTCGGATCAAGGGGACCTAAGCTCATCCTTGGGCACATAATAGGAACCCTCTCAAGGAAGAATGAAACTATGATGGTACCATACCCAAAACTATGTTGGGTACGAATCTTGCATGTTGTTAACTCTGCCTTCAACTGGCGAAGAGTGCTTCACACCAGTTGAACATTTATGGCTGGACACAGTCAATTGCAAGCAATAGTTGGGCCTTTGTTGCAACATGGGGACTCTTTGACCCCACCAACCGTACAATCAACCATAAAACTTCCCTCATAGACCTGGACCTTATCCTCTCTATGGGGACTCTGTTGCTGACTAGTCCACTCTGAGGGATGTAGTTGGGTTGCACCAGCTCTAAAGTAGATCGTGGATCTAGCCTACCACCGGTGAGGTTTTCCTGTGCCCCACAGCATCACAAACCAGTCAAAAAATATATGTCATCATGGTCAATAACCAGCTCCTGATCTCCAATCCTGAACATTTGCTCGTGTTCATTCCAGCACTGGATAACCCATATCAATAAATCCTCCTACCCTTTCACCATCTCCAGCTTTGCATACTTCAGTAAACTTTAGCGGTGCAATGTGAGTATGCATGCTAGATCTCCGAATCAGAAATTCTTGTCTATCATGGGCCTGTTCTCTCCATAGGTGAGTCATGATGGCCTGAAACCTACACAAAATAACCCTAAAAAGAGTCAAAATGGGGCAAAAACACTTCAGGAATCCATGCATGAGGGTTTTAACTGCACCCTTCAGCTCTAACGCTACCCCCAGTGCCCCAAAGGGAGGATTAATGCCCTCCGGTGGCTCGTACAAAGCGTTTAACGCTCCCCACAAGCCATTTGGAGGGTGTTAGTGCGCAAACAGGGCTTTAGGGCACCTCAGATCTGCAAAATTCCACCCTTGAAACTATCAAAAAGAGTTAAGCAATGCATAGAGCAAGGTTTTAGCCTTTACCTGAGACTGACAGCACGTCGAATGGTTGCTCGGATCTCCTACAATGGTCCATGGAAAATCTGCTCCTCTTTAGCTCCAAAATGCTTTCACAAAACTCAAATAGTGAAAATGGTGAATGTAAAAACTCAAAACATTTCCTTATATTTATTTTCGAGACATGATTTTTTGAAATCATTAAAGAGGAAGTAGTCCATTCTCCATGATTTTTTATCATGCATGAACCCATATCCTAAGAGTTGCTGCCTTTTTTATACTTTTTACCACTTTTTGGATAAAAGTACCTTTAGGAATGAAAAGTGGTAACAGCTGCATGCAATTCTCAAATAGAGCACTTTTTGGGATATTTTATTGCTCTTTAAAAAATAGAAACATCCCAGAGCCTCTAATTGTTGGGCTTGTTAAACATATACGACAATGGTCTGAACAACTCTTTTTTTATCTTTTTCTAGCTCATTAAACTGAAAAACACCAATTGAGCAATTCTTTTAAGGTGCCTTTTTCTTGCTCATTAAACTGAAAAAATCCCGAGTTTTGTCTTTAGGCTCGTTAAACATTTATAAAGATGACCCGAGCATTCTTTTAGGAACTTTTCTCGCTCATTAAATTGAAAAATCCCAAGTTTTTGTCACCAGGCTCATTAAAAATATACGGCAACAACCCTAGCACTTTCTTTTTTGGGACCATTTCTCGCTCTTAAAACATCAAAGGAGGAATGAGCAGTTCTTTTACCTCTTTTTCCTCGCTCGCTAAACTGAAAAAGATACCTTGAGTTTCCTTCATTTGACTCGTTAAAGTTTGATGAAGGTATTGAATTTGTCGTCACGTGACTCATTAAAATTCATGACGAAAAATGAGTTTAGTCCATCTCCTCGTACTCGTAACAAAATGAGGTCAACATCTATTGAACATAGGTTTCTCTTTATCCGGATTCAACTGATTAACTTACAGAAAAGTAGCCAATCCGAGTATACTATTAACCTTTTGTCGCACCCAGTTAACAACTATGACAAAGGGACCACCATGGAGTTACTCTTTATGATCTTTTCAGACTCTCTAAATATGAAAAGACCATTAAGTTGCCTAGTCTAGACTCGTTAAATTACACAGACAAGATATAGAGTCACTCTTTTTACGATACTTTTCAGACTCTTAAAACATGAAAAAATCAACGAGTTTGCTTGTCTAGACTCATTATACTAATCAGATAGGGCAAAGATTCACTCTTTTTGCGGTCCTTTTCAAACTCTTTAAATATGAAAAGATTGATGAGTTTACCCATCTGGACTCATCAAACTAATCATACGGGGAAATTTGACAGTATAGCTGCATTCAGTATTAGAAAGTGTGGTTTGGCAGCAGTCGTTCCCTTGAACATGGCACTCCCTCAGATAAACCTTCCTTGTGATGGCTTCTCAATATGAATCCTACCATCCTATGAGTTTAGCCTAAATACCCTGATTTAATTGCATCTTTGTATCCTAATACTCTGTAGTATTCATGAGTCTAGTGCTGCATGGTTAAAAACATTGTTGTGCCTTCTATTGTTCAAGGGTTAACCTTTTGTTTCCCCCATCAACCCATCAAGCATATCCTTCCAACATGCCCTCCGTTGTTTAGACCCAAATGCTCAAAAGATTCATCAAAAAACAAAATCATTCTTGTCATGTTTCATGTCGATTGATGTAGGACACATTGTTGCCTACCTTTCGACACGTTTCTTCCTATCGACTTCAACACCCTATCTAGGAAGACAACCCAGAAAAAGATTCAGTGCCTTGGTACTTGCAAACATTAATGGCAAGTTGCCTTGTGTTTGATAAGGGGTTCTCATTATTGGCTCCTAGTTAAGCGATTCTAATGGGTGTTCGACGACAAAGACATCTTTCACACTCATTATATTGTACTATGCATCTTGGACACCATCACAATTATCAGTGGCTTTCCTCGCATCTGTCAACAGTCTCCGGTATTGAGTGGTAATTAGATGATTCCGTGCATGTTCGACGTCAATGCATATATTCACATGTATCAATCTATGTTGTTTGGTGAAGTGGAAATCAAGACCTTGGGTAGAGGCTTGCATCATTCAGCCTTGTTTCCTCTCCCAAGCTGCGGATATTGTTTTTTGGAGACAGCTTATCAGGATGATTCTATTATGACACCGGATCCGGATTGTGTTTATCAGCGGCCAGCATTTGTCATATCTCTTTGGAGAAAATCACTCTGACATAGCTACTGAGCATGGGAATACCCAACTCAAGACATGATTTTAGCAGTTTATATGTATGTGTTGTATCAGGTTTCCAATACCACCCGAAGCTTCGATCCTCTCTCTCTTTTTGAAAGGAAAATTACAGTTTTTATTAAATTATTTCAGCCGTCGTCGCAGCCTCTGATCTCATACTTTAGGGGGCATATGTTATACAACAAATTGACCTCCTCATCAACTCAGAGGGGAAAGACATGATAGCTGAAACAAAGACCACAATCATAGGCCTTGATTCCACACTAACGCTAGTTTTGCACTAACAACCAGCTTTATAAATCCTGTTACCAAGCCCGAAGGTGCGTTAGTGACCCTACTAAAGCATGTTGCTAGTATGGGAACAACGTTAGCAAAACTTTGTGAAGTTCCAAGGGTTAAAGGAACAAATTGACTCACAAATATCTAGATATTTGTTCCTAAAATTACTCGAGAAAAGCAATGAAACATCCAAATTTGAGATATTTGGAGGATTTCTAATCTTGAAAAAGGAGGCAAATGGGAAAGAGCTGAAAAGCATGGCAAGTTCATTGCTTTTTCCCTAGTGAACTCAAGGAGGAGCTTGGCAACCCTAAATCAATTGCTATATAAGCAAAATGAGGGTTATTGTGAAAGGGGTCAGAGAATTTGAAAGGATAGCATAATTGATTGTCGAGCATTGACTCATATCATAAGAAGTGAGCAAGAAGGGAGAGAGAGAGAGAAGCTGGAGGGGTAAAGGAAGGCTGATACAATAGATGGTTGTAACCACTCTTCCAACATTAATATAGAACTGCAGTTGTACTGTCTACTCGTGGTGTTGATACTATCATTCATTTAGTTGTTTGTTCAATGCCTATTAGCATGAGTAGCTTAGTTGTATGCAATTAGATGTTATTTTATATATTGATGTATTAGTTATCAGATTTGTATGTTGTGATTACTCTTGTCTCTTCTATGTGTAGGACTTGATTTGAGCCGGCTTTGAGGGAGTTTTCCTTGGATGCATTGTGATCTCCAAACAAATCTACACAGAGACTTGAGGTAATCTACTTCTAATGCTTTGATAGTTAGTTGTTGTCTATGAACATGCATGTAACTTTTTGTAGTTGCAGATAATCTTACAGTCTATATAAGTTCCAAGGAAGACCTTTGAGGGCATCTACATTCTTCAGACATTGTGCATTTTACCCCATAGCAGCCATAACTAAACCATTCCAACTTTCTGGAAATGAGATCAAAAGTTACCCCTACAGAACTTAATTGATTGGTAACTATATTATATTCATTTAAATGATCAACAACAGATCCACCTTCTGACATTTTCATATTAAATAAATGCTTCAAAAGAAATACCTTATTTGAGGCTTAGGGTTTTTCATATAGTTTGGCCAATGTTGACATTAAACCCTTTGTTGTCGTTTCCTTTGAAATATTAAATGCTACCAATGCCACTAGGCACAACAATATTGTTCCAAGTGCCTTTCTGTCAAGAATATGACATTCTGTGTCTATCATACTTGTTAGCTTATTTTCCTTTCTGCTCAATGGTTGGTACAGATCTCTCTGATACAGATAATCTTCCATCTGCATCTTCCACAGTTGGTATTTTTGGCCGTTAAAGTTTTCGACCCTAAACCTACCATCTTCCGTCATTGCTCCCACTCGACCCAAGAACCCTTCTCTCCTACGAGTTTATCATCCAAATAGACCTTCAACTCTGATACCAGTTGCTAGAAAATTATATATTACAAAGCAATGGAACACATAAAATATTGCAGAAAATATAAACACAGAAAATGCATAAAACAAGAGAGACACAGATATATGTGGTTCACCTAGTTTGGGCTATGTCCACGAAGAAACAACTAATCCTTCCTTTTATATTATCTAGCAAACTAAAGAGATACAACCTACAGCAGATCTGTTGTAATTCCCTCTTCGCTCTCAATCTCCTCTCTCTTCCTCACTCAGAATACATATCTACATAGACGCAATACAAATCCCTCATATATAGCGAGTGGTTTCCTCAATCCCTCATTTATAAGGTCTCAGGGTTTCCTTTTCCCTCCCCTTAGAGATTGATTTCTGTGGTTGGCCCTTTTTCCCTCTGTTTATTATAATTTTTTAATATATATTTAGCTTTTAAACATAATTTATATATTCAACTTTTAATCTTAGCATCCTAATAGTACATTGAATTAGTATAAATTAATCCCTTCTATTATCTTAATTATCTAATATTATTTGTTTTATTAGCTATTAAAGATATTTAATAAATTAATTTCAAACCATTAAATGTATTAACCTAATTACAATTATATTTTTAACTGTTATTATTTGGTTACATTTAAACTTAAATATTATAATTGGAATAATAATATTCAAGAAATAATTTAATAAATTATTTTTGATTTTATGATT